>JAQFZP010001308.1:0-20439 GCA_034695745.1 Geophilus truncorum | reverse complement strand
TCTTGAAGTTGTTGTTTTTCGTGTTCTAAAAAGAAGTTATGGTATATATCATCAGCTTTGCCAACGCTATTCAAGTCTTTTGAGTGACTGAGTCGAGAATTGAATAAATAAGAAAAAGTTGGTTTAGATTTAAAGACAGTTAGAAAATCCATCAACCACTGTAAAGTGACGTTTGCTTCTGCTCTGTTATTGTAGCATTCTCCCTGTAGAACAGACGAGTTAGAAACAGCTAAATTGAACGGTCTCAAGTAGTAGTCGGTCGGTGGTTTTCCAAAACCGCGTTTCATGTAGTTGAATGTGGCTATCTTAGCGAAGTCTTCTGCGAAAAGCGTTCTGTAACCTTTGTCGCTGAAGTTTTTCCAGATAAAGTTTAAGTAATCAATGGGTTTGTTTTCCATGGTTTCGTTCCAACATTCCTCGACGAATTTTCCAGTGAGTAAGGGCACCACGTTCACAAATGTGTTGTCGGCGAGTTTTATGAAACTTTGTAATTCGATTACATTCTTACGAATTTTGAGGAATTTAAGGGATTTTGGCATGTGTCGCATCATGTTTAGTCGAGACACCGAATCTATACCTACGAATGTCACGCTTAGTCGTTCTTTGACTTTGTCTTTCGTTTCTTCGATCCATTTTGTAAATTTTCTTTCACATTTTTCTTCAACTTCCGATTTCATCTACATTACACGAAAGGTAAAATCAGTGGTAAAAGTGCTATTATTATTTAGTCTATAACGCGCTATCGATAGTCATTGCTGTCTAGAATTACTACTTTTCCCATAGAGTAGTGCAGGGTAGTGATTTTGCTACTTATTTTTTAAAAATAACAATAATTTTTTTTTAAATTGCTATCACTATCATTAATTATTATTTTAAATAATATGGCAGAACAAATCCCTCAAAGAGTAAAATTCAAATTTAAAAAAATATATATTTTGTCAAAAAATTGTTAAATTTTTTCTCTAATACTGTAGCACTTTGATTTTCTGCTACTTTGTATTTTTGAGTTCATGAAGAATGTAACGATGCTGGTCTCTCACTTGAATGAACGGTATCAATTCCGTATAAATAATTGATCCATATTTATTCTTGCATTCAATCTGAAGAAACTCGTCGGTAACTTTGAGAGTATCTGGTAACTTTTTACTATCAGAGAATTCATATCTGAATCAAAAATAATTTTTTAGAATTAAGATTTATTTTTAAAGAAATATGGGGTCTTTACTCATCGTCTGATTTTCCATCGTCTTTTCGACGAATTGCTGTATAAAAACAATCAACGTTCCCAAATTGTTTTGTGACTTCGTCTGCATTCAAAATTACATGACTTCTATTAAAAGACACCAAAGGCAGCGGTCCTCGACAATTCAATTTTCCAACAAAATGGTACAGATGACGAACGGTAATATCGAACGGATCGTATGCTGGTATTTGGCAGCCTTCGGTATTTATCTGAGTCGTGTAAGAAATAGTACTTGTAGTAATTAACTAAAGAAATTAGTATTTTCTCAAGCATTACCAGAAATTTTCTTTTATCCTCCGCCAGTTGTAATGCTGGGAAGTAATTTGTTTCAAATTTAGGAAGTAAACTGAATAACAATAGAATGACAACGATGACGAGGCAAAGTATTACAAATATTTTACGTAAACCAATCATAGTTATTTGATGCTAGAAATCAGCGCCATGTAAATATACTTATTACATATTGTATGGAGTCTTGCTAATCATAGTTACCGATAAGTTAGTAACAAAGTAAAGTTTACATTCAGGTCCAGTAGATATTTTGTTTAGTCAATACTTAATTTCATTTTGCTGAGTCTGAAAATTGATTGGGGGGATTTTAGTTAAATTTTATATTCTATATGGTACCTGGAAAATGTTGAAGCAGTGAAATTTAATCTATGTTTATTGAAATTACATTCCTGAAAGACTTGATACGTATTAATAACCCAATAACAGCTAGTAACATAATCTCTGAACTGTTGTTAATGTTAGAGAGTTAATACTTACAGCTTTACATATAGTTTTGGATTATTTGTAAAACAAAATGGTAATTTTATTGACACTCAATTACAAACTAAAATTCAGGTTGTTGTTGACTTTTCAACGCAAAAACAGAACTTTTTCAAACGTGCACTGTTGACACAATGCGACTGATTTCCATATTTGTTAATCCTACTCACATCTCCAACTACTTCGTACGTATCTGTGGCTTCGAAGTATTTAACAGTAGCTTCAAAAACCGCATCACTGGGTTTTGCCGATACGGTCAAAAGATATTCCCACACACCCGCTAGTTTCCTCCCGTAAATAACTCTCCTGTTAATCACATCGTTTCTGCTGTCTTGAAATTTTAATATTGTTTCACTCATACCACTGGCTCTTGCATCGAGAATTTTATCGATACTCAACACCGCACATCTCTCTCCTTCGACTAAAAGCTGTTTGTTGATTTCCTCAATTATCTTTTCCGTTGATTTCACAACACGTGGATCAGTGATGGGTATTGATTTCTTCTCGTGGCAAGTGCACCAGTGCGGCAAGATGGCTGCATCTTCGCAAGTCCTTTCGGGTGGAATCTCCGAAAACAAACTCAAACCGCGATTTTTCACTCCCGTCTTTTTATTTTTTCCAGTGAAATTTAAGATTTCCTTTAAAGTTTCGTACATATCGAAAAAAGTCGTCAATCTGTTTTGATTTTTCCGAAGATTCGACCAAATTTTGGGGTACTTTTTCTCAAACCACGGAGGGAAAACGAAGAACACGAACGGCATTCGTTCTTCGATTTTCCCCACGTATGTATTTCTAATATTACCGAATCGAATCCCGTGGTCGCTGAAGAAGACAAGGACGGAGTTATTCTGAAGTTGTAGTTTTTCGTGTTCTAAAAAGAAGTTATGGTATATATCATCAGCTTTGCCAACGCTATTCAATTCGTCGTGAGTGAGTCGAGAATTGAATAAATAAGAAAAAGTTGGTTTAGACTTAAAGACAGTTAGAAAATCCATCAACCACTGTAAAGTGACGTTTGCCTCTGCTCTGTTATTGTAGCATTGTTCCTTTAGAACGGACGAGTCAGAAACAGCTAAATTGAACGGTCTCAAGTAGTAGTCGGTCGGTGGTTTTCCAAAACCGCGTTTGACGTAGTTGAATGTGGCTATCTCAGCAAAGTCTTCTGCGAAAAGCGTTCTGTAACCTCTGTCGCTAAAGTTTTTCCATATGAAGTTTAAGTAATCAATGGGTTTGGTTTTCATGGTTTCGTTCCAACATTCCTCGACGAATTTTCCGGTGAGTAGGGGAACCACGTTTACGAATGTGTTGTCGGCGAGTTTTATGAAACCTTGCAATTCGATTATATTCTTACGGGTTTTGAGAAATTTGAGGGATTTTGGCATGTGTCGCATCATGTTGAGTCGAGACACCGAATCTATGCCTACGAATGTTACGCTTAGTCGTTCTTTGACTTTATTTTTCGTTTCGTCGGTCCATTTTTTAAATTTTTCTTCACATTTTTCTTCGACGTCCGGTTTCATCTATAAGAAGAAAAATCAGTGTTGAAAGCGATATCACTTACTTGTAGCGGCGCTACTACTTTTTTCAGAAAGTAGTGCAGGGTAGCTATTTTGTAATGACGCTACCCATTTTTATAAATTGCAAATTAAAAAAAAAAAAAAAAAAAAAACTTGCTATCAGTGTTCACTATTTTAAATAATATGGCAGTAAAAATTACTAATAAACAAGCACACAAAAAAGTTAAACATGGAAATAAAAAAATTATTTTTTCATAAAATTGTTAAATTTTTTCTGTTGTGGCATTTTGGTTTTTTGTTACTCTGTATCTTTGAGTCCATGCAGGATATAACGTTGCTGGTATCTTTAATTACATTGTCCTAGGTGTGGTTTTTGCAAGTTCACTATTTTTCATCATAAAAATAAGACAGTAGCGACAGTGATAGCATTATGATAGTGAAAAAGTTTGACAACATTTAAAATAACATTAGCAAAAGTCATTCACTACTTTTTCAACAGTTTTTAGCGATAGCGATAACGCACTACTTTTTTTTCGATAGTGCATTTACAGTAACACTGGGTAAAATTCAATTACATAATTTTTTAATTTTTTCTTTTCATTACCTGAATAAATGGTAAAATTTCTGTGAATTCACTTTCCATCCAAAAGGAACCAGTTGTGCACTTGATTTTGATAAATTCATTTTTAACTCTTGTAGACAGATCCATTTCCATCGATTCACTCATCTCATATCTGCGTTGCAATAAAAAAAATTAATAGCTTGAAATAATCTTTAAAAAACTTGCACTAACGTGTCGTCATTTTCTCCCTCCGACCTTTTTATTGCTTTATAAACGCACTTCATATTCGGTGGAAATTTCTTTCTCATTTCACTTCTGATCCAGACGTGAGTTTGATTGTAGTCAAACAAAGATGGTGAATCAGGACAAACGAGAGGTCTGGTGGTGTGGTAAAGGTGTTGAATTGACCGATCGAATGGTGAGAAATCGGGTATTTGACACCCAATTGTGTTTACCAAAAATTTAGTTCTGTTGCCAGCTCCTGGTGGTATATAATCCTCGACTGCGTATTTTCCAATGATTAAATGATACAAAAATATGAAAAGTATGAGAGTTGATGTTAGAAATAAGAATTTTCGATTTAGTCGCGCCATTAGTGCAGGTGCAAGGTGTGTTAAATGTTGAAAATGAAAAATGTTGTTGAGGTTGTGATTGTGATAAGATTAGAAAAATGTTGCTTTTCCTATCAAAAACGTTTGTGTTATTAATGATACAGTATTATATCAACACTCGATATTAATAAAGGTTGTGGTGTTTCTTATTTCTAACTGACAGTTATAGTAGCCTAATCAAAATAAAATGAAATAAAACTGCCAACATACCTGTAAATTTATAAAATCGTTTATTTTTCGTTTATTTTTCCGTTTTTTTATTTTGTTTTTTTTATTGATTTTCATGATGAAAAGGAAATTTAAACTCTGAAGAATTTACATCACTCAAAGCCGCGTCACAAGTCAACGTCGTAGTTGAATGACTATCCTGTCACATCATTAGATATATCATCAATCGTAAGTACCAAGATTTTATCAGAATTTTTGTTAGAATACTGTATGGGCAGAATGAGTCAGAGAAAATTTTCTCAATAGTTTTATGTTACGTTGTAAATTGTAATACAATGTCAAGAATGGTTGTTACTATTTATTGATGAGAATAATGTGGTTTGATTTATCTTTGAAATTTGTGCCGTTAGTTTTCAATATTAGTTTTGAAGTGATTGCGATCCACGGTACCATGCAATATTTTGAGATGAGATCACTTTCGTACTTCACGTAGTATGTCGAAATCTTACCAGAGGGCGCCAGTTGGCGGTCACTCTAGGTAAAACGTGAAGTCATTCCAGTCTAATCAAGCCTCAATCAAGGTCAGAGTCAGTGTGACAAACTTATATTCCGTTTCTGTATTAAAAACAACATACATCTAACTCACACCTACGGTAACGATTTTAGTATAATATGGTAAAGATTCACGTAATAACAATTTATCCAAAATAAATTTAAGTTTTTAAAAAAAAAAGAAAAAAAAAAAATTTGGGTAAAATCTATTTCATGAATATAAAGTAAGGCTGCTCGGATCCGAAGTTTTTTTTCTCGGATGAAAATTTAATACCGTAATCGATCTGATTTTTTGTCAGATATTTATTTTATTGTGTATTTGACCTGATGGGATGTAATATTAAATGCGCGTTCTTATTCCTAAGATTATCAAACAATGTCAACCCTATAGCGACTAGCTATTTGAAACTCAATTGCACTTTCACTCTGTAAAAGCGACAAGGTAGATCAAAAAATTGCATTTTTTCAACGAAATCACTACAAAGGAGAATAACTGTAGAACATTTGACAAAAACGAAAAATGGAATGAATTCCAAGAAAGCCTGAATGTATCTTACATTCTTTAACCAGAATTAGAATACATCTTAACTATGACAGGAACAGGAGCACAAATAAGTGAATGGATAAGATCAATCATTTTACAAATTAAATAGAAATAACTACTACCACGTTAGATGCAATTCTTTGTGGTACTTCGAGTAGTGGAAAATAGATAAAAAAAAAAAAATAAATAAATAAATAAATAAATAAAAAAAAAAAAAAAACGGTTTGGTTTTTTCTAAGCAATGTTATCGAGAATAAATTTAACTGTTTGAGATTAGTTTTTAATTATTGTTTAGGGTAGTGATATGGATTTGGATTATTTGTAAAACAAAATGGAAGTTTTATTGACATTCAATTACAAACTCAAATTCAGGTTGTTGTTGTTGATTATTCAACGCAGAAACAGAACTTTTTCAAACGTTCATTGTTGACACAACGCGACTGACTTCCATACTTGTTAATCCTACTCACATCGCCAATTAGTTCGTACGTGTCTGTGTCTTTGAAGTATTTAACAGTAGCTTCGAAAACAGCATTACTGGGTTTTGCTGATACGGTCAAAAGATATTCCAACACACCCGCTAGTTTCTTCCCGTAAATAACTCTCCTGTCAATCACGTCGTTTACGCTGTCTTTAAACTTTAATATTGTTTCACTTATACCACTGACTCTTGCATCCAGAATTTTATCGACACTCAACACTGCACATCTCGCTTCTTCGACTGAAAGCTGTTTGTTGATTTCCTCAATTATCTTTTCCGTTGATTTCACAACACGAGAATCGGAGATTGATACAGATTTCTTTTCGTGGCAAGTGCACCAGTGAGGCAAGATGGCTGCATCTTCGCAAGTCCTTTCGGGTGGAATCTCCGAAAACAAACTCAAACCACGATTTTTCACTTCCGCCTTTTCATTATTTCTAGTGAAATTTAGGATTTCCTTTAAAGTTTCGTACATATCGAAGAAAGTCGTCAATCTGTTTTGATTTTTCTGAAGATTCGACCAAATTTTGGGGTACTTTTTCTCAAACCACGGAGGAAACACGAGGAACACGAACGGCATTCGTTCTTCGATTTTCCCCACGAATGTATTTCTGATATTACCGAATCGAATCCCGTGGTCGCTGAAGAAGAACAGAACGGAGTTATCTTGAAGTTGTTGTTTTTCGTGTTCTAAAAAGAAGTTATGGTATATATCATCAGCTTTGCCAACGCTATTCAAGTCGTCGTGAGTGAGTCGAGAATTGAACAAATAAGAAAAAGTTGGTTTAGACTTAAAAACAGTTAGAAAATCCATCAACCACTGTAAAAGGACGTTTGCCTCTGCTCTGTTATTGTAGCATTGTCCCTTTAGAACGGAAGAGTCAGAAACAGCTAAATTAAAAGGTCTCATGTAGTAGTCGGTCGGTGATTTTTCAAAACCGCGTTTTAGGTAGTTGAATGCGGCTATCTCAGCGTAGTCTTCCGCTAAAAGCGTTCGGTAACCTTTGGCGCTGAAGTTTTTCCAGATGAAGTTTAAGTAATCAATGGGTTTGTTTTTTATGGTTTCGTTCCAACATTCTTCGACGAATTTTCCGGTGAGTAGGGGCACCACGTTTACGAATGTGTTGTCGGCGAGTTTTATGAAACCTTGCAATTCGATTATATTCTTACGTGTTTTGAGGAATTTGAGGGATTTTGGCATGTGTCGCATCATGTTGAGTCGAGACACCGAATCTATGCCTACGAATGTCACGCTTAGTCGTTCTTTGACTTCGTTTTTCGTTTCTTCGGTCCATTTTTTTAATTTTTTTCCACATTTTTCTTCGACGTCCGGTTTCATCTACGAGAAGAAAAATCAGTGTTGAAAGCGATATTACTATTTGTAGAGGCGCTACTACTTTTTTCAGAAAGTAGTGCAGGGTAGTTATTTTATAATAACGTTAACCATTTTTAAAAATTGCAATTTTTTAAAAACAAAATGCTATCAGTAATCACTACTAGTATTTTAAAATAATATGGCAGTAAACATTGCTCATAAATAAGCTAACAAAAAATGTTGTTAAATTTTTATCATTTGGTACTTGATTTTATGCTATCGTACTGTATATTTTTGAGTCCATGCAGGATATAACGTTGCTGGTATCTTTCAACACTGGGTAAAATTTAATTACATAATTTTTTAATTTATTCTTTTCATTACCTGAATAAATGGTAAAATTTCTGTGAAATTACTTTCCATCGAAAAGGAACCAGTTGTGCACATAATTTTAATAAATTCATTTTTAACTCTTGTTGACAGACTCATTTCAATCGATTCACTCATTTCATATCTGCGTTGCAATAAAAAAAAATTAATAGCTTGAAATAATCTTTAAAAAACTTGCACTAACATGTCGTCATTTTTGCCCTCCGACCTTCTTATTACTTTATAACCGCATTTCATATTCCGTGGAAATTCCTTTCTCATTTCATTTTTGATCCAGACGTGAGTTTGATTGTAGTCAAACAAAGAAGGTGGATGAGGACAAACGAGAGGTCTGGTGGTTTGGTAAAGATGTCGAATTGACCGATCGAATGGTGAGAAATCGGGTATTTGACACCCGATTGTGTTTACCAAAAATTTAGTTCTGTTGTCATCTTTTGGTGGTATATAATCTTCGACTGCGTATTTTCCAATGATTAAATGATACAAAAATATGAAAAGTATGAGAGTTGATGTTAGAAGTAAAAATTTTCGATTTAGTCGCGCCATTCGTGCAGGTGCGAGGTGTGTTAAATGTTGAAAATGAGAAATGTTGTTGAGGTTGTGATAAGATTAGAAAAACGTTGATTTTTCCAATCAAAAAAGTTTGTGTTATTAATGATACAGTACCATATTAAGTCAATACGGTATTACCTCAATATTTGTGAACGTTGCAGACTATTTATTTATGACACTTAACTTTATAGTTGCTGAATCAAAATGAAATTAAATAAAATTGCCAACATATCTGTAAATTTATAAAATCGTTTGATTTTAGTTTATTTTTCATTTTCATTTTTTTTATGATATAAAAGAAATGTTAACTGATGAATTTGCATCATTAAAAGCTGCGTCATATGTCAAAGTCGTTAGGTGAATGATTATCTTGTCACTTCATTAGATATCTCATAATTTCTAAGTACCAAGATTTTTTCAGAATTTTTGTTAGAATACTGTACGGGCAGAATGAGTCAGAGGAAAGTTTCTTAATAGTTTGATGTTTATGTTGTACGCTGTACAATAACAAGAATGGTTGATAATGTTTATTGATGAGAATAATGTGGTTTGATTTATTTTTGAAATTTATGCCGTTAGTTTTCAATGTTAGGTTTGAAGTGATTGAGATCTACGATACAATTCAATAGTTTGAGATGAGATCACCTCCGTCCTTCGTCCTTCACTTAGTATGTCGAAATTATACCAGAGAGCGCCAATTAGCGGTCACTCGAGGTTAAACCACAAATTTCTTATTCTGTGGTAAAACGTGAAGAACATTTTTTTTCCAGGCCATACAAGGTCAAACTTTAATATTTCGTTTCTGATTTCATTGTATAAAAATTAATTCCATCTTCCATCTCGACATATCTTACTCACACTATGGTACCAATTTCAGTACTGTATAAATATGGTAAAAATTCACGCCGTAGTAACAATTTATCCAAAATAGATTTTACGTACGGTACCATATATTTTAAAGAAAAAACTTAAATTCTAGTTCATGAATGTTAAGGTTATGATGAGTACAATATGTGAGCTGCAAAATAGATACCAAAATGGACGAAACCCAACTACAATTTGAGTCGATCTGCAACTAACTAAAATTCTGCATCAAAAAATCGCAATCACATCTCAGCTTACAGAGACTGAAATCGAAGAATCTGTATGGAACAATTCTAAGAGCTTGAATATTTCTTACATCCTCCAATCAGAATTAGAATACACCTTGGCTGTGACAGAAACACAAATAAGTAAATGGATAAGATTAGTCAAAGGCAGTGCATTATACAAATTAAAAAGAAATAACTATATTTACATGCAATTCTGTGGACTCAGAGTGAAAAATTAGATGAAAAAAGAACGGTTCGGTTCCTTCTAAGCAATTTTATCGAGGATGAATTTAACTGTTTGAGATTAGCTTTTAATTATTGCTTGGAAAGTGAAATTTTAAGTATTTGGAGTGAATTAACACCGTTACTCATGCACTCACTATGTATTTACAGTTGTCTAAATATTGGCGATCCTTCATTGCTGGTAAGTTCTACGCGACGAAGAAGTTGAAGAACTATTTTATATTGTTCTCTTGGAAAAGTTTGGTGTATAGCTGCTGTGTAATATTTTTGCGAAGGAAGGAATTATTTTGGAAGGAAGGAAAGAATAGGAGGATGAGAAAATGGTGTATCGAAGGACCAGGATGTAAAGTTCCTGATATTTTGTATTTTTTTCATTACACATTGCCATTGATCAGGATTTATTGTTGTTTATTGAAAGAAAAGCAATGGTCATCTTTAAGTGCTTCCTGTTCTTTGATAGACCCTTTTTTCACTGGTTTAATAACAAAGTTGGCAGATTTTATTCAGTTTGATCATAAATCCTACGTGATTGAGCAGTTGGTGGTGACCATAACGCGGACTGGACTCAGTAAGGTTCTTTATAAGAATGTTTAGAGGAATTGTGGGTCAAGAGTTCTTTTCATTGTCAGTCACTGATGCCAGATAAACATTCGAGTGCAGTTGTTGAGTGTCACGGATTTAGCTGTTTTGAATTTAATTCTTAAAGATAGGATTTTTAAGAGATGAATTTGCAATGTATACGAGATGAGATGAGAAATCTTAAGAGTTTAGTCAGGCATCACGAGACTGGGGCATTGGGGACGACATTGCCTGTCAGATCGAGAAGTCCGTCAACGGCAGTCGGCGTACGATTATCGTGTTGACCGAGAACTATCTAGAGAGCCAGTGGAGTCGATTCGAATTCGATGCTGCGTATCAGCAGTCACTAAATGATAAAGTTGCTCGATTAATCGTCGTCATTCCCGATCAAGTTCCGGATTTATCCCGTAGAGACGAAACGTTCAAGAGTTTTATGGAGATGACCGAAGCTAAGAAGCCGTATTTTTGGAAACAATTGAGAAACTCAATGCCAAGAACAAGAAATTTAATAAATCAATAATTTTTATCATTTTTATTTACATAGTACTGGATTTATAATTTGAAAACGTCAACTTAATTGTTCTCATAAGTATATCTTAAGAATCAATTAATCAAATATGTTATGTAACTTGACGGCATATTGTAATTAATAAAATTTTAGATAGCTTTACTAATTGGCAATAAATGGCGCTAACCATGCTAAAGTTTAATTTGAGGGTTGTCGTTACCTTGACATACAAATGCTTTCATCCCGGCATCTTACTTCTCATACTGTTAAGTAAAAACAATTTATCCAAATTAAATGAAATTTTTTTAAGAAAAACTTAAAATCCATTTCATGAATATTAAGGTTATAAATGAGTACAATTAGTGAGCTGCCAAAATGGACACCAAACTGGATGAAGCCTAACCACAATTTGAGTCGATCTGCAGCCAAATAAAACTCTGATCAAGAAGTCGCAATCGCTTACAGAGACTAGCCACAAACTTAATTGCACTTTCATTCTGTAAAATCGACATACTGTAGTTAATAAAATAATAAATCAATTTTTCACCGAAACCACTACAAAGAAGAGTAACATCTGGAAAATATTTAATAAAAACTAAAAATGGAATGAAATCGAAGAAACAGTGTGGAACAACGCGTAAAGACTAAATGTTTTTAGTGTCTTACATTCTCTAACCAGAACTAGGATACACCTTGGCTATGACAGTGACAGGAGCCAAATTTACAAATTACAAAGAAATAAAATAACTACTTAGATGAAGTTCTGTGGACTCAGAGTGGAAAAATAGATGAAAAAAGAACGGTTCGGTTTCGTCAAGGTTATCGAGGATAAATTTAACTGTTTGGTATTAGCTTTTAATTATTGCTTGGAAAGTGAAATTCTAAGTATTTGGAGTTTTTTTTAAAAAAGGAATTGTCAGAGTACGAGATGAGAAATGTTAAGAGTTTGGTTAGACAAATGCAAAATAAAATGCTTTTTTATTTTTGTTTCTTATACTAGATGAGGAAATGGATATATTGCAGGCTTAATTTTGCTCTTGATGGGAAAGTATTATATAATTTTTTAACTGCGAATGTAGATGAATAAAGAATTAGAGGATTTTTTTGATTGGTGTTTGTTGTTAAAGGATGAAAGGAGTTAATTAATAACTGTGGTAAGAAGGTGTATTGACACAGTTTCAAAGTTGATGGAAAGTGTTTAAGAAAGAAAAGCTTTTGTATTTTTTATTTTTCCTCGAATAAAAGACTTTATTTATCGTAAGAGTGGAAGTAAACAACTTGTTTGGAATAACCCGTTTATTACTTCCAAGAAATGAATTTCCAATTTATAAAATTACCAGAAACCAACCGAGGAGTGTGGCTATAACAGGAAATAACACAGAAGTCGATCAAAATCACTTTGAAACAAGCCATGGCGTCTAAAGCATTGCTAGGCGTACTGCTATTACAATTTATAAGTCTACCAATCAACACTACGTTTTCAAAATGTTCCAGTATGATCTGCAAGATAAACCATGAGAAATGCAAACCTATAAACGACATTTGCTCGTGCAAGTATGAGCATCACTTTGACACCATCGAAGCAGTGTGTTCCCAAGTATTCAACAAGTCGGAACCAATTCTCATTGATGCAAACCTTTTCGGCGAAATTGACTTCTTCGGTCTAAGAATGAACGTGTCTTTCGAGTTCGACAGCATTAAACGATTCTGGAGCGAGATTTTGAAAATGCCGCCATTAAATTCCGTGGTTAATCTTTCCATACGTTTTTTTTGCCAAGATGAAATGGATGTCAATCGACAAAACGCACAGTTTAGCTATTATGAAGATGATATCAAAGGAGACTTGACCGATTTCTGTTTACAAGATAATTTCCAAGTGTCCGATCTCGATGTCACTATATTTCCACTGATGCCTCAACTTACTGATCTTAGTCTCAATGGTAATTGCATCGAGAAGATAAAGGGAAATGCGAGTACAATATTTCCGATTTTGCGCATAATAGACTTATCTTGGAATCGCTTGATTGCAATTCCTGATTCGATAAAGGAAATGGCGACTCTCGAAGAGATTTATTTGGAATTTAATTTTATTTCTCAACTGTCTCGACATGATTTCATAAACCTCCGCCATTTAACGCATCTCAATTTGGACAACAACTGCATACACACATTATCCGATAAATTATTCCACGATCTTCCAAACTTGAATGACCTTTCTTTTAATGATAACAAACTGAGATCACTTCCCGCGTTATTGTTGGAGAAAAACACTGAACTCAAAGCATTTCACGTAAGAAACAACAAAATCGCTGAAATACCTGAGCAACTGTTTCAGAACAAGACGCAACTGCATAAAGTGGATTTCAGTCGAAATCGAATATCTGAACTTCCCAGCAGTCTTTTCAATTTCAAAGACCCGAATAATGTTTGCGACGTGAATTTCGATTATAACAATATCTTAACAGTACCCAACAATTTCTTTAACATTTGCAATGTTAAAATAGCACACAACAATATAACTGAGATTCCTTTTAATAAAATAGATTTAAACGTGTACCCGGACATTGACCTCAGTGACAATAGCATATCTACTTTTGTCGCACCGATAACTCAACGTATACCACGAGCAAATGAGTTAATACTATCAAACAACTGCTTTCTGGAAGTGCTCCATGATCCTATGTGGGAAAAGACAAACTCTTACGTTGGGAAATTCATTTGCTGGAATTGCTGTTTGCAAACTCTTCATCCTTATATGTTCGACGGCATCGAGGTAACGGTCGACGTTTCTTATAACAAAATTACTACTTTGGATTCGGTCGCATTTAGAGTAGCAATGAACAAGTTACAATACATAGTTAATCACAACAAAATCGAAACCATTAATGTGTCGATGCTTTCTTTTGTGGATGAGCCTGATGTGATGATCAAAATCGAAGATAACCCGATCATCTGCGATTGCCGACTCATTGGACTTATCGAGTACTTGAAGACTAACGACAACGTATTTTATTTCGGGAAATCGACGTGTTTCGAACCAAAAAATTTGCGAGACCAGTTGATAACCGAAGTTAAGGTTATAAATCTCATTTGTGAATATCGACTCGACTGCCCCATTAATTGCCAATGTTTCGTAAAAACGTTGGAAAATCCCTATCTAATAACTCTTGACTGTTCTGGTGCAAACTTGACCGAATTTCCACAATTACCTACCGGTAATAAGTCGTTTCACTTATTTTTAGGAAACAACAGCATCAAATGGCTGCCGGATAAAAACAGTGATGTCTGGGAGAAAATCGAGTTATTGGATTTATCCAACAACCAAATCGATTCGGTGACAAATTTGTCCGTTACGGAGAATAATTTGAAGTGGATTTACTTGGCTAATAACCGACTTTGGAAATACGAATCTCCCATTAAGTATTTGTTGACGACTGGTGCCAGAACTGTTTCTCTTTACGGGAATCTATGGATTTGCAATTGCGAAATTGTGGACATGAAAAACGACATATTCAAAACGGATAGTGACATTTATGGCCTGCAATGGCTGACGTGTTTGTTTGATGATGAAAACTATTATTTTTACGACATCGATTCTTTCTGCACCGTTTCTGACACCGATAACAACATTGATGTAATTTTGTCTGCTTTCGCTGTGTGCGTTATTGTTTTAAGCATTTTTTTGATTCTCTACTTCCGGTTCAAGACTGAGATACTGAATTTCCTACTCATCAAAGGAATTTGTCAAAAAATGATCGATGGCGACAAGTTATTCGACGCATTTATTTCGTACAGTGGCGAGGACAGCGATTGGGTCAGCGAGTTTCTGGTTGACGGTCTCGAGAAGGGAGATCCGAGTTACACGTTATGCATTCACGGAAGGGACTGGCTAGGAGGTACGTTAATCACCGACCAGATAGTTTCATCGATCGAAAACAGTCGAAGAACCATCATCGTGTTGACCGACCATTTTCTGTCAAGTGATTGGGGTCTATTCGAGTTCGATACTGCTTATAAACAAATGCAAAATGATCTGACGCATCGATTGATCGTGGTTATACCGGGCAAAGTTCCAGATTTATCTAGCACCAAAGAAGAGTTTCGGAGTTTTATGTCGATGACCACTTATAACGAAGCTACTAAACCTCATTTTTGGGAGAAGTTAAGACGATCAATGCCAGTGAGACGTGAAATTTGAATTTCCAGCTTGTGTTGAACTTTCCTGTCACAGGAAAGCTCTGCTCTGGATATCCGTTTTTAAATCCGGGAATTGTTTATTTAATTATATTTCCTTACATGTAAATTAAACTGAATAAAATAACATTTTAAACTTCCATTCGTATCGATTTGAAATGGCACTCGTGCAAACATTTATGTTTCTAGCTGTTCTCCCATTTACCACATCCAACTGGACCAACTGTTCCAAAGTATTTTGCGAAGATCGGTTCGAGGAGTGCCGGTCCATGGACACATTTTGCACGTGCGAGAAATATGATTCGGCATCATACGGCATCGCAAAAACTCATGCGGCGTATGCAGCGTGTTCACTACTTGACGATTTGGAAGTAGATATTACGTATAACGTCAGAGAGAAGGAATTTATTTTTATCATAATGGATAATGAATACAAACTGAGCATCCAGGAAAAAGCGATAGCGTCGTTTCTTCAAAACAACTTCATGAAAAACACGGAAATTATCGACGTTAATGGATTTTGTCCACGAAATATTGTGGGAAAATCGTGCGAGATTTTAAATTCGTATTCATATGTTAACGTTTTTGACTGCAACGAACTACCGAATTTAAATTCGTGTAAGAAGTTAAGTCTAAGGAATGTTTGCCTTACAAATGTGACTGGAAACTTGCAGCAACGATTCCCAAATTTACTGGATATTGATTTATCGTTCAACTTTTTAATCGAAATTCCACAAGCGGTGAAAGTCTCAATCGGAAGGGTTCAAAATCTTATCCTGGCAAATAATTTAATCAATTACTTATCGCCAAACGACTTCGAAAATTTCTCATCACTTCTCAAAATCGACTTGGCTTTTAATTGCCTGCAACACTTACCGGAAGAGTTATTTCACAACACCGATAACCTTGAACAAATTTATTTGAATAACAACCAACTAAAGACATTACCCAATAATCTATTGCAATTTACGATTCGTCTGACAGTAATATCATTTGACAACAACGATTTGATGGAAATTCCATCTCGTCTCTTTTTCACAAACTACGAACTTTTGGTGATATATTTGTGTTGCAACAAGATCAAAGTAATCCCTGACATAATCCAGGACCGGGACTATACCTACAAACAGTTCTACATCGACCTGAGTAACAACAACATATCTGTTTTTAAAGTACCACTACACAACTCTTTTCCAAACGCGCGCTACGTGTTATTATCCAACAACTGCATACGAAACGTTTCATACGAACAAAATCCGAGACTTTCAGGCACTGTTTCTACCATCCTCGACGTCACGTGCGAAAATTGCTGTTTAAACACAATTTATCCGCATATGTTCGAAGGAATATCTCGCGATATAATCATATCGGAAAACAACATTACGGAATTAAACGTCTACGCGGCAAAAACATTGGCCAACGTCGACCAGGTGAATTTAACCATGAATAAAATATCGCACGTTAACGTCACATTGCTGTTATTGTTTTTCAAAAACAAAGAAAAAATAATTTTAAAAGATAATCCTATAATTTGCGATTCCCAGATGATGGAAATCAAAAAGTTGAGAAAAATGCCAGAACCGCCACTAACTCTCGATTTCGACAACACGAAATGCTTCGGCCCGTCTAAAATGAAAGATACGTACATTAATGACGTGGACAAGTACAATCTCTACTACGAGTATCCAGATCACTGCCCTAAAAACTGTACTTGCTTCGCGCGTCACATTTTCCCTAACGTCGAAGTAGTGAACTGTAGTTACGCAAATTTAACAATTTTTCCCGAATTTCCCGCAAATACCAGTCGATATTTACGGGTGATGCTTGACCACAACGACATGGTCCGTATACCAGCGATGGATGTGGAATTGTGGAAGAAAATTACAGTTTTAAACCTTTCGTACAACCGGCTAAGGTCTCTGGAAAATCTCGTGGTGACGCCAACATTACAAGAAATACAACTCCGCGATAACCAACTTACCGAATACGAAACACAAATTGATGATTTACGTGGAGAAAACTTAAAATTGATCACTTTGTCTGGAAATCCGTGGATTTGTAGTTGCGAACTAGTCAAGATGAAGGACATAGTGGTTAAAATTGACGCCGTTTCGGATAAGAATCTACTGCAGTGTTTTCTCAATAACGAGGCTTATGGTTTTCACGAAATGGATAAATTCTGCGAACAAAATGACAGTGAATTTCTTTTAATCATTTTATTGTCACTTCTCGTCCCTTTTGTCATTGTGGTCACTGTTTGCGCAGTTTTGTTCTACAGAAACAAACCGGAAGTACTCTATTTTTTGTTTTCTAAGGGAATTTGTCTGAAATACGTGACCGAAGCCGACGTGGACGTCGGTAAAGAGTACGATGCTTTCATTTCGTACAGTGGTGACGACGGCGATTGGGTCAGGGACTTTCTCGTGGCCGGTCTCGAGTCCAGTCGTCCACGCTACAAGTTGTGTCTTCACGAACGTGACTGGGTCATTGGGGACCACATTGCATGTCAGATCGAGAAGTCCGTCAACGGCAGTCGGCGTACGATTATCGTGTTGACCGAGAACTATCTAGCGAGCCAGTGGAGTCGATTCGAATTCGATGCTGCGTATCAGCAGTCGCTGAATGATAAAGTTGCTCGATTAATCGTCGTCATTCCCGACCAAGTTCCGGATTTTTCCCGTAGAAACGAAACGTTTAAGAGTTTTATGGAGATGACCACGTATCTCGAAGCTAAGAAGCCGTATTTTTGGAAACAGTTGAGAAGCTCGATGCCAAGATCAAGAAATTTAATAAATCAATAATGTTTATCATTTTTATTTACATTTACATTGTATACTCTACTCGAATTATTATTTGTAACATTCAACTTAATTATATTCTCATGTTTTCTAGTTTTAATAATCAATTAATCTAAGATATATTATGTAACTTGAAATAAATAAAGTTTTAGATAGCTTAACTAATTAACGATAGATGGCGCCAGGCATGCTGATGTTTACTTTGAGGGTTGTCGAGACCTTGACAAATAAATGCTAGTTTTCCGGTTTCCGGCATTTTGCTCCGCAGACCCTGTCAAGCCAGTCAGTCTCAGTTCATTTGTCTATTCCTCGTCGGTTTTCACCGTTCCGAATACAACATCATTAGATCATCTGTCTACATAATTCTAATTGAGAACAGCGGAATTTAACACTCCTTTATTATCCATAAGGTAACAAACAACTCGGTTGAAATTCAAGCAACAAACTATGAAAACATGGCTGCCACCAGTGCAACTAGTGGTTTTTTTTTTTTTTTAGAAAATATTTAACATGAGTTATTCTTTAATATAATTGTTGCAACATTGTGCTTAAGATAAACAAACAATCACAAATTAATTTTTCAAAATGTTATTTCAGGAAATTTCTATTGTTTCATTCAATATGGCAAACGCGCAGCTAAATGTGGACGCCATCTACGAGAACATCAAACAAACAATAAACAGCTCGTATTTCTGTCCAACCTTGCAGCAAATGTGTCTAATAAACCTGGCTCCATATCTCTGGAAACAGCAACACGTGAGACAGAAAATAAGCCGCTTCTACGAAACGATTAATGCACACACTGTGGACGAAATCGCTTGGACCGAAATATCGAAATCAGTGTCGGAAGACGCGAAAAAAATAACTCTACCACACTCTGTCATCCCAGACCTTCAATACGCCGTCGAAATCATCGGACTGCAAACCCTCGACTGGTTGAAATATCTTCAACGCTACACTCACGTGGATGAAAACACCTCCACCGACTTCGTCAACGACATCGCTTGGACCATGTACGGCACCGTAGACCGAAAGAAAACGTTCGAATTACTCTTAAAAAACGAAATGTTAAAAAACAACGGAAGTCTTTATAATTTAGCGAGTAATTTCTGCTTTAAAGAACACATTCTCAGTTTATTTCGCCATCTACCGGAACACTTAAAGATTCTTTGCATCAACGGAGCAGAAAATTCGTCTCAAACTTTGAATTTTGATTTCAAATTTGCCATTTACTTTCATCGATATTTAAGCGAATCTATCTTGTTACTCTACTTGAACGATAACAAGATACTCAAACTGATGGCGCTTGCCGAACACGATTTAGCGCTGGAATATTTCTGGAATTCCACACCACCGGAACGCCGAGAGGAAATGACGGCGAAAATCTGGAACAAACTCGAATACGATTCATCATCAAAAACCATTCGTTTTCTCTTAAGGCATTCTAGTGAACGGCAAATAAAGTCGAAAATCCCGACGGACGAATCTAAAAATCTGTTGGAGACGCTTCTTTTCGTGGTGAAGCCGTGGCAAATGATTTCGCCGTCCAATTTGATCCATCTCGTGCAGTTCATTCAAGAAATGGAATTCCAAATTCTCACTGATATTATTAGCAGTTCCGTGACTAGAAGAGACTTGTCCAGTGCCATTTGCAAGAAGTTTCTAGTGGAAGTTTGGAATCAAAGCAACGAGACGAAGAGGGACGCGTTGTTATTTTATGTTAACGATTTCGATTTGCTTCGAATGATGTTGTTTAATGAAAGTAAAGAGAAGAAATTTGAAATTATGAATCACAAAAAAATTGCTTGTTTAAACGGTGTTTTGACTCATGGGGCAGTTGCGTTCTATAAGTATCTTAAAGATGTACTCCGAGATGAAGATAACTTGAGAAATTTGAAAAATGCAATTAATCAGTTGGCAGTTGAGTATATTCATACGTTGGAAACTAGAGGCGAGTACAACGACCATGTTTATCCGGATGATTTGTTAGCAAAAACGACTAAGCAGTTTTTGTCGAAATATGGTAGTTTCGAGAGTGTCAAATCTGAACTCGAAACTTTTTTAAGTAGTGGAGTTGTTGAATCTAATGAAAATAATGAAAATAATGAAAACATGTAGTAGGTGAATGGGTATTTTGATAATTGTGTTTTTAGAAATAAAAATGAATTTATTAATCCTAAAATTCAAGTTTTCACTTTTATTTTATTTTGATTTTAATTTTACTAGAAATTATAGTATTTTGTGATGAAATAAAAATTCTACTTATTTCAATTGGCTATAGATGGCGCCATGTGACTGTGTCTTGTGACATCTTTATACA
>JAQFZP010001307.1:0-20444 GCA_034695745.1 Geophilus truncorum | reverse complement strand
AGAGACTTGATAATTCAATCAAAGATGGATGGCCTCTGAGTTTTCTAACAGGAGGCTTCAAATTTCTCTCTAAAATGTCTTTATACATTTCCTTCACCATAATACCATCAATAAACTGCAGATTTCTTACCCCAGAATACCCCATACACCCCCAGACAAGCACCTTGCCACCACTGAATTTCACAGTTGGTTGTAAACATTCTTTTTTGAATGTTTCTTGAGGTATTCTCCACACTTTAAGTTGTCCATCTGATCCAAAAATGTTGTATTTACTTTCACCAGAGAAAATAATTGTTTTCTATAAACCTAATGGCTTTGCAACATGTTCTCATGCAAATGCTAATCTCTCTTTGATGGCAAGGAGCTTGTCTGGGGGTGTATGGGGTAGGGATTATAAACCAGATAAGTTATTCTGTCCGTGTCAAGAACAACACCACCAGCCAATGGTCTTCCTGAAAAGCTGAAAAAATTAGCATCAGCTTTCATTTCTCCATACACTTTTTGATAACGGGATTGCATTATTGCTTCAAAATGTCGAAGTTAATATGCAAAAACATCTTTACAACTCTTCACCACACCAAGATAAAAGTCTTGGATAGAAATAATTGTATTAAAAACAAATTTTAGTTTCTGATTTATGATGCTTACCTTCTACAGTATATGATCAATTCTGTTTTTGGAGAAATTCAATATCTGCAAATTGACCAAAGAAGAGACGGGAACAACGGAATGTTTTTGGTACAGTTATCCCAGGAGCAACAAGCAGATCCAAGTGCCGTGCTTAGTTCTCACTGCTTATTTAGAAAAGAAATTTTAAGCCGAGTTTGAGTTTTCTTATTGTTGTCTTGTGCCAGAGTGCTGGCTGCTGGCGACCTTAGGCATTATTTCTTTTTTCATCCAATATTTCTCTTCTTCCTGATCAAATGACCATACAGGAAATAATCATAGCAGTTAATAACTATGACCTCCAAAATTGTAATTATGCTTTATTATGTGCTAAATTAAACTTCTGGTTGATATGAAATCAATCGTAGGATTTTCTACATAAAAGCAGATATTCGTGTTAGCAGTTGACATAGTATTGCATTTCCATGTTGTCACTGGCGTTAACTCACCTTTATAAGGAGGTACACTTTAATCACATTTTGATATTATCTTTTGAATTATCTTTCTCAACAAAATGAATCTGGTCAAATAAGCAGTTTAATCTGTTGAAAATGTATTCTTTTGCGTCTATGGGCAATCAGTGAATTAGTCACTTTGGCAATTGCATGGCTTTTAGAATAGAATTTGACTGTTTCAATTTTCAAAAATGGAATGGGTTTAAAGTACTAGACTGTTTTGCAATCATGATGGCTTCAAAATAACTTTTAACAGATTTTTGATGTGAGCAATACAAATTTACTGTAACTAAACTTTTCATGAGTGAAAACTTTCTTGCAATTAGCTCGGCATTTCTTTCAGTCATCCAATTGAGATAGAAAATTGGGATTTTTTCTTTTGTTAAAAAATGCCTAGAGTTTCTGTATGATGACTATTTTATTGTTGATTTGTTGTCACTAAATTTTAATGTCACAGCAGCAAGTTTCTCATAAGATTGGTCTGTTGATAACAAGGATTAAATTTACTTAGGGTAAATATGTACAGTCTACTGATACTTTTGGACTTGTGATACATTTAGATGTGATACTTTTGGACTTGATACGTTTAGATACGTGATATTTATGAACTTGTGATACATTTAGATACGTGATACTTTTTGACTTGTGGCACTTATGAACTTGTGATACATTAAGATTCACATTTAATTTCTTTTTTAGTAATTTCGTGCCATCAGTATATATTTCAGTAGTTGATGCTAAGTTATTATTTTCTTTGTCAACAAATGTTTTATAAAGGTCAATGTGTCAATAAATTTGGAATTATTTTGGTTCTTATCTGCTTATTATCATGCTAATATTATGATGTTACTTTTTGCTGATTTTTGCATACTTGGTATGATGGCATTTGAACCATATGAACAATTTGTTGACTCGCGTTGTCTTGTCGATATGCTTCATTAGTCCTTGAGCTGAGAGCATCATCTTGACGTCTGATTTCCATTCCTCATAGTTGAGACTGTTCAACTGCAGGAATTTGAACATTTTGGGCAATTTCTCCATGTTCAAAACTCTAACGAAATGTTATCAGTACAAATTTTCAACATTTTGGTTCTTGCCCTTAAATTTTAAGTTGAGAAAATATGAAAATTTAATATCGTCAAAACAGATTGTTTTGACGGTAACAACATTTCAATTGAAACTTGCACTTTATCTTCAGAAGTTGCATATTGAATTATTAGGAAAATGACCCTCAAAGTCAAAATCAAGGTGACCATTGGTTAGCTCAACCCAACATTAGTCATAAACTCTTCAGACGCCAACCTCTTAGGCGTGACCACTCACTAGATATTTGGGCTGCAACGGACTTTTAAGAAACCTTGTATGGCACACTAGCATACGTTATTTAATTTTTTGCAGTTTTATCAACTGCAAAAGTGATTGATACTTAAGTGAAATAATCTACTAGTGGGCTGGTGTGTTTTCTGCTAATTGGTTTTGCACATTTGATCCTTCTTGATGTATTTGACTGAGACATTGTTAAGGTTTTCTTTTTTTTTAATGGTGATGTTTTTAGTTACTACAAAAACGAAATTTTCACCAACTGACGGCATAAACGCATCTATCAACTGCGGAAACCACAATTCCACCATGTGGCTGTTGCCCACACCTGATGCACCCCATAAATATAAATTTCGCTGTTTGCAACTCGAAAATTCTTTTCTGGTTCGACGCTGAATCCAATCGAAGAGAGACGCGCCACCCATGTGTCAGGCCGAATGTTGTAATTGCTGCTGAACTCGACTAGATCTCGTTTCAATCTTGTAACCATCCGATTTCGGGATTGATACATTGTTTCTTCTCGATGCATAGCTCGCAAGTTGAAACATTCATCTTGTGGTGTAAGTGGTTAACCGGTGCTATTATTAACATCAGTTGAACTTAAGCAATGTTTATTGTTATTTAGTTGTCAATATATACTTGTAGTATGGATTTTGCAAGAGACTGCTTATCTGTTTTGGTCTGCTTCTTTTTTATATGGTTTTAGATAGTCAGTTTGGTTTAATATCCTAAACTTAGGCAGTGTTTATTTTAACTTCTTTGGTACAGTACTGCTTTAGATTATTTTTGTTCATTGGTACCGTAATGTCCAGTGAGCTAGTGTTGCCGTTGGACCTGATTGAATCGAATTTCTGCAAAAAAATCCGATCCGAAATTTTTTAGGATTGGAATTTTTGACCCTATTCCGATTCGAAAATTTATCCGGTCCGATCCGATCCGGTCCGGTTCGATAAAACCAATAACAATGGAAAATAATTGCTTGACAGCTGCCAGTAACGTCGGCTGCAGCCTGCATAACTCTGCTGACTGTTGCTTAAAACGTAAATTACGTTATGTGTACGTAACGTAACATAACGTAACATAATAGTAGCATAAATGTAACTTTACGACAAAATAATTATAATAAATATAATTAAAAAATTAAATTATTTCGTATTTCGGATTGAACCGAATCGGACTGGATCGGATTGAGAACAAATCCTATCCGACCAAAAAATATTCGGATCAGTATTACTTGATACAAATCTGATCCGATCCGAAATCCGCGTCAGATCGGTCAATCCGACGAAAACACTACCTGTGACAAGTCGCATACAGCCAAAGTAGCTGCTGGAGACTTTAAGCATTATTTATTATACTTCTCGTCTTCCACTGATTCTTGTTCTTGAGACTGAGTGCGATCTGAATAGAAAGATTATGCATCATTAGTTTCAGAACAACTGTGGCAAACTTATGGCAAATGTTGTGACTGCACCCTCGCACAATCTCAAGACTACTTCGTAAATAACGCAAATAATTTACGAACGCATATGGCGAAGCGTCTTCTATGTACTGTAGATAGACTGGCTCTGGCTGTCGAAGCTACTAAACATGAAATTCTCTCCTAGTGAAGGCAAGTAGTCAGTCGTCGTCACTTCGGGAAACATTTCGATAAAGTAACTCTTTCACCTCAGAGTTGCCGCAAGATGACGGCTCTTGAGGCAATCAAACTATTGTTGCACCAGTTTTATAACTCACAAACTCAAATGTCTGCCACCTTTTCATATGTTTCTTCGTAGTGAACAGATTGTCATTGAACTGTTGTAACAGCTTCTATTGCATCCGCATTCTATAAAGTATTTCTTAATGTCATTATTCATGTTTCATCAATAAAAGTATGATACTATTTATTTACGGATTTTCTTTGACCCTTTGTGGCTCTTAACATTACTGGTATTACAGTTGCATTATGTGCACTTAATGAATCACTCTACTCTTGAATGATTTTTTTTATGATATAACAAACTATCAGTGTCAAAAATTCTCAGTTACTTCTGGTAACTTGAAATTATTTGTTTTTTAGCCATGTATTTATGCAATTGGCCTCAACAGTCATCTTGAATTTACTCTTCTTTTCTCATTATTTTCTGTTTCTGTTTTTAATAAGATTTGGGATTCTTTTTCTTTATTCCATTTTGGTTGACGATTTTTGGCTTTCCTTAGAGACCATCGACACAAAACAAATATCAAATTTTTATTGAAGCTTATTGATTTTTGTGATGTTTAGGATTGTGTAATATAATGTTTAGTAACAGTTCGCGTGCGGCCAAAGTATTTATCCTCTTCCAAAGATGACGTATTTAACTTCACTGCTAGAGGTGTATAAATTTTAAATTTTTAAATATAAAACTAAAACAAAACATAATGCTATGTGTGTTGTGATTTTCTTGCCATATTGAAATGTTAAATACCTAATGGGCAGCAGTAATTGTAGTATAAAAATGAGTTTTGCGCCAGGAAGTGACGTCATGTAACAGGAAGTGACTCCCCATCCCCCCTCCAGTATGTCATCGCGTTTTGATCTGAATTCGACGCGTTTTCCACTAGTTTCGATTTTATCGAAACCACTCCACTCCCATTCTTGCGTGTTACCGGAAGTGTCGCCACCCTCACCCTCCAGTATGACGTATTCGCGTTTTGTCGTATTTTGAAGGTTTCCAGCTTATTTTTTCTAGTTTCCTGAAGTGCTACATAATAAAATAGAATAAAAATAAAATGTTATTAATGAACCTGATTTAATATTTTAACTACTTCTAATTATTTTTGAATAGATAAAACTTCCATCCCTTATTTCTTTGCACTTGAGGTCATGACCTCAGGTATACAGGATGATCTCACTTTGAGCTCAGATAATTTTAACTTTATAAATTTTATATTTAAATGATAATTTGACACTATTCTATCATAAAGCTAATATTATTATCTATAATTGAGGTTGCATAAAATTAAATAAACATTATTTGTGTAACTTACATTTCCTCAGGTTGTTGATCAAATAAAATTGATGGGGTATCATCTAATTTCATGGTCACATTTGGTGTACTTGTAATAAGTTCATCGCTCTTCATGCTCTTTTTTCATTTTTTCAAACTTTGCAAAAATTTAGATTGGATACCAACTTTGGGTATCAATCTTTTTACCATCTCATAACTGAGCCCAAGAAGTGCTGTGCCATCAATTTCATTTTCTGAAATTTCAAAATGTATTGAAATTAAACTAGATATTATTTATCTAAAAAATTCAAAATTATGTTTTAAAAAGAATAATTACATATTTGGCTAAATATTTTGTTAAATAAAAAAATTAAAAATTGTCTGAAGTTTTATCACATACGTAATTTTAATTTAACGTTAATAAGATAAGATTTTATACTTTCGCTAATTGTAATAAGCCGGTTCATGAGCGACCGTCGCGTGGGGTCAATTCTGTAAGAAAGTGTTTAATGTTGGTCAATTGTGACATCAGAAATAGTTGTGTTGATAGATATTATTTAGTTGAAATATTTGTTTAGATATCAATATGGAATATCTGTATTTATTTAAAGTGGAATCAGTTATATTACGAGTAGTAAATATGTATTTAATTTGAGGAAAATTACGATATTGTGACGTACTTTGGTGAACCGATCCTCTCAGAGTAAATGTAGTGAGGAATGGCGTATTGATTTGTATGATTTAAGATTATATAAGTATAGTTTATTAGTCACTAATTGTGACGTATGTTTTTATGCTATTATTTGTCTTTAATGTACTTTGATCAAAAGAGTTGATTAAAAGTGACGTCGTTCTTTTATGATATTAAAAATGGCGAGTCTGATTTTCGGTGTGCTCAACATGCAAATGCCTCTTGCAATTAATTAAGAGGAGGTATTTACGCCATTTTCCACTTTGATTTTTCAATGACTATTTTGCTTCTTTGTTGCCTCAAATAAAAATGTATAAAAATAATAAAAAATTGCATAAAAGCAGTAAAAAGCCACAATTACAAATAAAGCAATACCGCTATCTTACATGTTTTGACTCAGGCGTTCATAAACGATGGTAATTTTCAGTTTTTTGCCAATGTCAATTCTCCGATATCCTCTAAATTCGAGCGTGTTGATGGCTTATTCTATAACCTTTCCGTTTGTTTCTAATTTAGTAATGTTTAGAATGAGGAATGGGTTCGAGTATGGGTGGGATCCCATTAAAGGCAAAAACGTAAAAACGAAAAAGTGAGGAAAGGAAAGAAAAGAAAAGATTGTGCGATTTCTAAATTTCAATTTCAATAAAATCATGGAATTATAAGAAATTTTTTCAATTGTTCTGTAACTATAATTGGCACTGTTTACAACAGATATATTTGTACATTAGGAGGTTAATTTCTTTTAGGCCATTTCTTATACAGTATACCTTGCCTTATATCTTTAGCACAATTTTCTGAAACATTTTAAGGATGTTTTATTAACGTCTGCAGATATTAATAGAGCTAAGACGTTTACAGTGGCTGTTTATTTAGAAATGTTATTTGTGCAGTTAAAATTGCTGATTTCGAGATTATTTGTGCTTTGGAATTTTTATCTAATATTGTTTGCACATTTTTAAGTTATTGTTTTTTGAGCTATTGCACAAATTGTAATGTTCAGAATAATATTCCAACTAATGACAATTTGTTTGAAATTTGGTCAATAAGTGGGAAATTGGAAAAAATAATTGTTTTTGTACAGGTTTAAATTAATGTTTTTTTACAAATCTGACTTGAATACTCATATCTTTTGTGAAAACCAACTGCAAATAGAAAATTGGAATCACTTTTAAATAATTAGGGGTTTTACTGCGAAATTTATGGTAAATTTTTAAATTAAATTTAAAAAAAGCATAATAAATATTATAGTCTATTATTTGATGTTGCGTTACTTAATATTGCGTTACAGGTGGAAGCAGTAATCTTTGCGGTGCCGCAATCCTCGTCATTAAGTACGGGATTTCCGTCACACTCTGACGTTCTAGGTCGGAATTCACAGAATTGGATGTTTTCTGAAATTCTGTTTTCCATTTGCTGAAAAAACGTAAAATTAGATTTAGATTCTACTATCTATTTTTCTTTAAGATTAAAGTCAAGTGAATGTGGCTTGCGATTATACCATCGTTTGTGGCGCAAGTTGGCCATGATAAGATGAGAAGAAGCTTGATCTCCATATAATGATGAAATTTCACAGCTTCATCCGGAGACCAAAGGCTCTTGATCATCTGAATCGCTGTCAATGTCACCCAGGATATCTTGCTTCCTGTTTAATCACCATTGCAAAAGGTGAAAATTTTAAAGACCCTTGATACTCAGAGTTGATTGACAAAACATAAAACGCGATATTTCTATCTCAACGCACATGTTCTTGCAAGAATATGCGTTTTAAGAGCTTGATTTAAACGCTCTGCATTTGCATTCAACATCATTTAAATTCCAGACTTTCAATGAATCAGATAAGTCATTTAACTTAAAAATATGTAAGTTAGATGATTCGCAAGGGTGAGAGAAAAAATATTTATTCTTTCTAAAACATTTCCCGGTTAATTTAATTGAGTTAGCGTTTTTTACATTACCCCCAGTACAATCAATAATGTTTTCAACCTTAATCACTCTACTTTCTATAAGATCATACTGTAGCAATCTCGATAATTCCAATGACCGTAAGAACTGGTATTTCCCAAGTAACATTTATATATTGGGCCAATATTGGGTATATGTTGGCATTTATATCGGTCCAATATTGTTTTCTAATATTGTTTTCCAATATTGTATAAATGTTACTTGGGTCATTTCTTAATTTGTCTGTCTGAGACACGTTTGAGCATTATCCTTTCTTTGAAACTGCAAGTAATATCTGGAGTTTCTAAGACAGTTGTCGGAGAGCAAGCACATTTTTGCGAAGATTGATGATCGCAAAGATGTCTTTTGGTGATCTTAATCGTCATTTTTTTATTAACAGATCTTATATATTGGGTTCACTGATTCCACGTAACTTTGTTGGCAGTTTTCTTGTGCCATTGGCTGTTTTTTGCTGAAACTATAGTCTGCTTCTTGCATGCGATTCCTGCTGCTTTTTTCTATGTAAAACATACTAGTGGCAATAAACAATAAACAATACTGTATAACTTATTTCTTTTAACATTCTCTCTTTGGACCAAATGCTTTACTACAAAAAGAGAAAATCAAAATTGATTAAGTTAGATAATTGTCTTAATTGGAGATTAACTATTGTAAAGAATATTCGTATAGAAACAAAGTTGGAAAGTGAGTCTAATTAGAAAAAAGGAAGTTTTATTATCTTGATTTCTGGATCACTTAGCGAGGGTTCAAGGAAGTAAGTTGGCCTAAAATTTTCTGTGAGGTGATATATAAATTAAAATTGAAAATAATATAGGAACTGCTATAATATGGGAAAAAGAAATTCATTTGCACTTTGAGATTTTTTGTTGCCGTTGATATTTGCGCATTCGATTCTTCCATTCGATCACAATACTCTTCTAATTGGCTTGTAGCCCGATTATTAAGTAATGGCGGTTCACACGAATGCGAGGGCATTTGCACAATAAATCCGATTGATGGACCCATAGTATCTATTTACTGCGTCGGAGTTGGGAGTTTTTAGGCATTTTGAACATCGATATTAACTTATGTTGATGGTGAATTTGACCCAGTCGTTGATCATTTCGCGGTTTATGACGTGTGCGTGGATTGCTGCAATGGAGAAATAAAATTGAAATTAGTAATACTGTAATGGAAAATCAAATTTAACCCTTTAGCAAATTGATCAAAATCAGCTGTAGAATATTGTGGATTCATTGAAAAATTCGTTTTTATAAGAAAATTTAAAAAATTCACAAATTTGAAACTGTAAACACAACTTTCAAATCACACCGTAAGTAGTTCCTCGAGTCCACAACATTCACTCTCAGCAGTTTACTACAAGTACCGGTATATGACATGATAATTTGAAATTTCCTTTTTTATTGACACAAATAGCAAAACCAGGAGATTACACATCCATCAAAACAACTGTCCCAATGAAAAAATTATAACTTAAAAATGGAAATAATAAATAAAATTGCCTAATTTACACTATTTCAGTACTGATCACTATTTCAATTTAACACTACAATATTGAAATTAACATTTGAGGAGCAACTGCTAACGGATATTCGGTAAAATACTCGTGTTCTAACGCTTGTTCAGCCGTTATACGCAATGCTGGATTATACGTTAAAAACTTATTCATTAAATCATAACCTAAATCGGTCAAACACTCAACAAACCTTCCTCTAAGAATACGATATGGAACATGAGCAAACTTAATTTCCTTAACGAGAGGTAGGTCTCTGTATCCGGGCCAATCAAGGTTGTTAGGACTACCTAAATCTTTATAAATTCTTTTAATTTGATCATACTCTGATTTACCCTGAAACAACGGCTTCATGGTAAGCAGCTCACCGAATATGCATCCAACTGACCACACGTCAAGTGGACACGAATATTCCTTAGCTCCAAGGAGCAATTCGGGTGCGCGGTACCAAAGGGTCACGACGATGGGAGAGTACTGTTTTAATGGAGACCCGTACTCTCGTGCCAAACCGAAATCACCAATTTTTAACACTCCCTTATTACTCAGAAGTAAATTTGCCGTCTTCAAGTCTCGATGGAGAATCCAATTATCGTGCAAGTGACCAACGCCTCGCAGTAATTGAGTCATTAAACTCTTAACTTGACCGATCGTAAATGGCTTTTTCATCTTTTCAATGAGTGATTTCAAATCGTGGTCGACGTACTCCATTACGATGTAAATCTGGTCCACGTTTCCGCCAAATACGATTTCTTTAAGTGCAACGACATTCGGATGTTTCGCTTTTAACAACGTGTTGACCTCTCTCAGTGACGTTATGGGAAATCCTTCGCTGTTCTCTATTTTAAGTCTTTTTAATGCTACTGTTTCGTTCGTTCGTTTATCCTGCGCTCGATACACTCGTCCGTAAGTGCCTTCTTCGATTACGTTACAAAAGTGAAACTCTTCGACGCTTCTGCAGCCACAAAGAGCGGGGAAGTAAGGTGGAAACTCGGGATTGTCTTCCGATGATGTGTCGGTGTCAGATTCACAGTCACTTTCTATTATCATCTCTTCGCTCGATTCAAGTTCTGTCTCCTCTTCTTCACTGAACATAATTTGTGTATCGTCAACTTCGTGCAAATCTTCGACTATCATCGACATGCTCTGGCGAGTTATTTTAGAAGATCTAATCGGTTTTGCAAGATCCTCGAGCAAGCGGGTTTTATCTTCGCGAACAGAAATGGAAATGGGTTTAAAGAAGTGTTTAGCAAATGACTTTAAACTTCATTCTCTTAATATTTGTAGTGGCATGCATGTGAGTTCGATGTTATGAAATTAACGTTTTCTGGCATAATGGAAACTTGTTTTTACTGTATAACTAAAACTACACTGACGTTTACTATTTCTATTTCTATCAACTGTCGCTTCTTCCGTATGTCTTAATCAACGAATTTTATCAACAAAAACGGCGATAAAATTTCGAATTATTTTTTCAACCCGACATTTTTATTAACCAAGCAACGAGAAAGTTGCACTTTTTAACGGACTTTAAAACCATCTTTGATGAAATCACGGGCAGAATAAGTGATTTGTGCAAGAATCTGACGGAAATAAGCTTCGCAAACTATGACTGCAGCGACTACGATAGGTCGCTCGCACACATTTCGACGCTATTCATTGAAAGGCCCACGATTCAGAAGATCAATTTGTGTGACAGCAACATGTGCACCAATTCCCTTTTGACGTTATATCGGCGAATTCTGCGTCAATTTGAAGCATCTCAATATATCAACTTGCAAAACAATAACAGACGACGGAATTGTCATGTTGACGTCATCGAGTTGCAAGAAACTCGAATTTCTCAACTTGAAAGGCACAATTTTTTATATATTTCTGATGAATAAACTTTTCTTTGCTAGCCATGGCATCGTTGTTAGATATTACAATTTTCTTTATCCAACTAAGTTTTGTTTCACCGCCACTTTTTAAAAAATCCTAAAAAGTAAGAATTAAATAAATGTAAGGATTGACTTCTCTCGCTAGGTGTCTCTTGTTGGTTTTTGCATGTAAATGAGGTGACTCACACTGGTGAGATTTTCTGCTCACTCACGCAAGAGCAACGGCCGTGTAAACATGTGTTAAGCGTGTAGTAAAGTTTCTTTTTCAGGTCCTTTTTGACGCTGTTCTTCCTGCAAAACCGCGTACCGAACCTTCTCTGGCGTCATGGCGGCCGGCTCCAACATGTCGAGACATCTCGCAACTCCGTCGTACGACTTTGGAAGTCCTTGAACCATAATGGCGGCGATTTCACTATCCTTGATGTTTTCCCCGAGTGTTCTTAACTGTTCCACAACTGACTCGACTCGCTGGAAGTATTCAACCGCATTTTCGCCTTTGTTCCACTTTACTGCATTCATCTCTCGTTTCAAATTTAACTTTTTCTGTTCGGTGCTGCCGCGGTGTACTTGCTGGAGTTTCTCCCAACACCCTCGTGCAGTGACTTTATTCAGAACATAGCTAGTTTGAGCAGACGTTAAACTCTGCACTATGATGCTTAGGGCGTCGGCGTCTTGTTTTTGCCACGCCGCCTTAACGTCTGCTGCGGCGGCCGCGTCTGGGGCGTTGCCGGTTATGGCGTCAATACAATTGTTCTTTTTCATCAGTACCTTCACTTTGAAACTCCACGTCGGATAGTTGTTGGTGTCTAGTTTCTCCACATGCGTGAAATGCTCGAAATTGTCTGTTTTCCACTTTCCAAAAACGCACAAAAATGTTCTATTTCACCTACGCGATGGAAACACTTGGGCCCATAATCCTTTTTATCGTTCATGAGCATCAAAGTGTCTTCATTCACAACAATAAATAAAAACATCAGATAAATTGTTTGATGGCATTTTTTTTTGCAAATTATTTTTTTCTTTCGCATAGGATTTTCAATGATCCAAGTAGCAAGTTGAATATTTAGATCAGCATCGTAATTTTTCCCTCTCTTTTTCCCTACTTTTTCGGTTTGGTGTCATATCTGTTCTCAGAGTGTGTAAAATATCTGAAACAAAAATAAAATTATGAAAATAAAATAGAATATGTATGATGAGTGATGACTTTGGTTTAATTATTTTTCATCTATGTTAATTTTTTCTTATAAAAATAGATGTTTATTTTGTAAACATTTGATTTTACAAAAAAAAATGAACATTTGTTCAAAAACTTATTTTTTTTTTTTAATTTAAAAAAGTCATCTTTTTCGTAAAAATTAATTATTTTTTTTACAAAAAATGACTGAAATATGCGCTAACTTTTCTAATATTCCTTAACCTGCCAATTATGGGGACAACAACATGGCCGTTTGTTCGGACATTTTTACGTGCGCTTTAGCCGTATTTTTTTACTCACGAAACACCAGAGCGTGTTTTAATTAGGACCATGTTCTGTTTGTTAACGAAATGTATCAAATTGACGCCGTACATTTCTACACTTGAGCTTTTATTGACCTTGAAAACCGACAAAACAAAACAAAATACCGAGAACAAAGAACATGGAGGTTTGTTGTTTGTTGTTTTTGAAAGTGACTTGAAATGTATGTTAAATTTAACTTTTTGTTTTAAATTTTTTGAATTATTCACTTTCCAACTAATTTCGAAAATATTAACTCGTAAAACTCAACGGAGTGAGGAGTAAAATGTCGTTGAACAAAGACTTGCATATTTTCCAAAATGGCTGCCGTAATTATAATGATGAAAACCTCGAATACAAATTCACTTGTGCCAAGAAATATTAGAACACAGTGCGACAAAACAATAACATTAATAGAATTAAACATTTTTTTTATTTTAATTTATTCTAAGCAAATATTTAAATAAAAATACGTTTTATTTTGGCAAAATTCTGGGTTGCAGGATTTTTTTATGGTTGCATTAGGACGCTCACTTTGTCTCTAATTTTTCGTGTTATAAATTTTTCATGTTGAAATTTCCGTGTTTCGAAATTTCGGTATGTCGAATTTTCCGGTTGTCGAATTTTTCATGTACCGGTAACTAATTTTTCCGCTATTTTCGCTGCAAGTTTTACATTGTGTCTTCTTAAAGTGATAGTGTCACGAAAATATTTTTTTTCAAATTTTGGTGAAAATTGAATTTTCATCAAAATTTAAAAGTCCTATAAAAATTATTTTTTTGAAAAATTTTGTTTTTATGACTTAATTTTACGCTTGAAATTTGGGGCGGGAAAAACGAAAATTTAAACAGACCTTAGAAGGGTATGACGAAAAAAAAGAGGAGGCGGAGCTTGTGCAAGCGAAAACGTCATAAAGAGGGCGTGGTTTGTTGTGTTTTTCTACATCTGATAAAATGGCGGACAGTTCAGAGAAAGAGACTAGTTTTAGTTTGGGAAAATGAGTGTTCTGGGGATGAGAATTATACTTTAGATGATACACAGCAAGATGATCATCTACTATTTCCTTGTTCAAGCAAAGAAAATGCAATTGTTGAGTACCATCATACACGTGCTAGTTAGTTGGCATTCTATTGCCTAGCAACAGACGCTTATCGCTATCTAGTGGCAAAACGTTGAACTAGCGGCTCCCTTTTTTGTCGTCATCAGCCCAAAACATGGATTGAAACTTCCGTTTTGAAGGTTGCATGTACAAACTCATAGATATAAAAAAAACCAATGAAGGTTCTTTCATTCTATGAATTAAACTGTCATTTTTTTACCAGAATCTTTTAGAAACATAAATAAAAAAATTCGTGACACTATCACTTTAAATCTATTACTGAAGCTTGAAAGAATTTAAAATCTTGACAAAATATTTTTCCAAAATATATATACGGTGTATAAAGTTGGTTATAGATATTTTTACTGTATAACTTCAACTTTCCAACGCCATGTTGACAAAAAAGACTCTTTAAAAATATTATTAAAAAAAGAAATGCCTCAAAAACCAAATGTCTATATAAAATTATGAATTATGATGATGATAAAATTGTTAATTTGGAATTTTAAAATTAATTATAAGCGATAAAAGTTGATCTTGAGTCAAATTTTACCCAACTCAGGAATCCGAAGGTTAAAATTTCTCTAAAACACAATTCGTGTTTATTTTTGGCTGATTTTATCCTATCGATTTTATTCCATCGATTTTATCCCATCGAATGTCAGAAAAGAATTTTGATGGTCGCTTTGCGGCACTGCAAACCCCAATATTGATTGTGAAATAACTCTCTGTGCCTTCTTACCTGCAGTCTGGATTCGATTGGCATTGCGTGGCAACTTGATGGCAACCAGGGAACTCCTCTTCAGGTCGCTGAGCACATGGAGGATGAAGCTGGCGTTGCTGAATGAGACACGCTATGTCGTCGTACCTGCAAATGCAGAAAGCCATGGACCGCGTGATGTCCGGGTTGCCGAAATCGTACAAGTTCCTGATGGCCGCCATGCATTCGGTCCGGTTACACGGAGCACGCACAGTGTCGCACACTTGCAGCATGTTGTCCAACAACACGCGACATGTCGCATCTTCAACACAAACCTCGTGAGCCTTGACGCAAGTGCTCTTGGCCTTGATGGCCGTCGAAGGGAAGACGTCGGGAGGTACAACTGGTATGTGGGGCTCGTCTACGGTCGCTCCGACGACATTTGGATGCAGGCGGGACGCGTAAAGACCCACCAGGTCCCCGTGCAGCGCCGACACGACCGGGATGATGCGCTCTTCGCCCGATTCGGTCGTGTCGTATTCAGAAGCTGGAAAAGGAATGGTTGCGTCGACATCCGTCACGAGGGCTGTCGCCGTTTCGGCCCTTGTAAGAGATGTGCTTGAATGTTCGAGGGCTGGGGCTGGGGGTGGTTGTTGCACACATGGGTTGCTGTTGACAAGGGTGTATATCTTGGCACACTTTTCTAGATCTGTTTCTTCGTGGCACAAACAACCGTACACTGGAGTTAGTTGCAGTTTGGTCCACGCGCGGTGACATTTGACTCTGAGCGAGAATTATATATATTTATTTATTATTTAATATTAGAAATTTGTCACTAAAATACTTGGGATAGTCTGATTGTAAACCCTTTTGGTGAATTTTAGTGATAAATTCTAAATATTAAATATGGATAATCACTAAAACAATATCAATTCTAATAATGATTTTTTCATTACCATAACTAAAAGTCCCTTACGTTAATGATTTTTATTAAGAATTGATAATTATAATTATATGCCGCCATTTCTGACCCTATGTTGCCCTGCTGAAGGCTGCAGACATTTAGTGACAGCCATTTGCATTAATTTTAGTGTAAATCTAGTCTAAATCAGTAACGTCACTTGATTTAATTAACCTCCAAGCAATTCCGTCCAGAAATATTTTTCTTATTTACTCATTAATAACTATAAATAAACATTTTTTTTCAATCTTTATAAAAATACTTAATACCATATTATACATTTTCACAATCAAAAATAATTTGAAAATTGTTTTTGAAACTTCATTCTCAGCTGTTTCAGAAGAGAAAACCAAAACCATTTTCGATCACAACATTTGAATAGATACTCTTGATAAAAATCCCTTAAATAAAAGATTTTAAGCTGCTTTAGGAGTTCCATTGTTATCTCTACGTCTCGTGGTATCAAAGTTCACCTTTAAATTTCATACACATACACAAACTCCCACCTGCTCCTCTCTATCTCTCGATCGTTCTTTGGAGCATCGATCGTATTTACTACTCCACCAACAAGATTCGGTGCGTTTGATGAGCAATGATGGTTTTCATTTTTCTACAACCTCTTGTAAAACTCGCATCAAAAACATCTTACCACCAGATGCAGCGCGCTCAAAACCACTTCTCTTAAAAAATTTTATTCACCTCTGCGCTCTCATAACGAGTAAGAAACACATTAAGTATAAAAAAAAAAATTTCCCAAACTCACCTGTCTCGCATTACACACAGTGTATCCTTAACTCGACACATCCTCCGAAAATAATCGAAGATCTTCTTGCATTTGCTGTTGTGGTAACATAAATTGTAGGCGTAACTGCAAGTCGGATAATCCTCGGTGACTACGCGGTCTGCCGGGTCTTTGTAACGACACGACGCGTTTTAAAAGCACGTCTCATTAATGTTGCATGCAACGACTCACTTATGCGGGGGATCTTGAGACAAGGGTGTGCTGAAAGGGTGTTTTTCAGGTGTAAACAATCCGCGTCCTCTTCGTCCTTTTTGCAAAAGCATCCCCCACGGAAGGGTGCGTTGCCCCAAACCGAGGTCAGTGCTTCTTGGCACGTCTCGAGACTGGACGATCGACATACAGTTCCATCTGCAACAGACGGTAATAAAATGTTACTTGGGCTCTGTTGACTGTGGCAACTCACCGTAGGTATCACCACACGTCTTGAACACAACATCGAGCAAAAGTGCGCACGCGTCGTCTTCAAAGCACTGTTGACGTGCCACTTGGCAGTGGAGAACTGCCAACACACCGTCGGGGCGAAAAACTAGTCATAATTAAAAAAAAAAAAAATTAAAAATCATAAACAGTTGACAGTGGTCAGTGAGAAACATCAAATCCACTGGGTGCATTTGCCTCACTTGCCATTGATTGAATTATTTCAGAGCTGCATAGCCACCGGCTATCACGTTCCCACGAGACCCCATATATCCCCCTCTCCCCCCGCCCCCCATTCCCAGCATCCCCCGCACCAGTGGCGAGGTAAAAACATCGATCGCCTCTCATCCAGAGACACCACGTACATCCGAAAACCATCAAGGTCTCTGTAGCCTTACCTTGCGGTTGCCATGGCAACCGGTAGCTGTCGCGAGTTTGAGTGACACTGCGCACGCGCCTATTAAAAAATGATCTTAGCCTAGTGGGTCGTAACCACGGCGACTAGCGATCGGAGCTACGGGCCCGGATGATGTGTGGGCTCGTTAGTTATTGGAGGGCGTCTCCCTAATTACGAGCCACAACAGCCCTCGTTGCCACGGCAACTGGGTGCGCTAATAAGCAAACGCAACGCAACTATTACTCTCTGCATATCGGCCGCGCCATCTACACGTGCATCTGTCTACCAAACACCGACTCCTTGCGTATTGATCCCGCAGCTCACAGCCATCTTTGCTGGTGCTCGTGATCAATAGAGAGGAGCGAACGACTAAATATAGAATTTAAAAATAAAAGCGACGAGTGAACGAGGGAAAAAAGGGGTTAAAAATATGCAAGACTTGTGTTGGGTGTGCAGGGACCGCGACGTGCGAGTCAAGGGTTACTTACACCACGACACCACGAGCCACGCCAGGTGCGCGGATGGTACGCGACGGCTTCCCATCCACATGCCGTCATCAGCCGAGGGTCCCCGGACGGTGTAGTGGCTGGGCGGCCGTAGTCTTACTTCTTTTCCGGGGCCCTTCCATGGTCCAGCTGCAGTGCGCCGGCGCGAGCTCAGCTCTTGGGATCGTTCGTTCGGGCTCGCAGCGGTCCGGGTGGGCATGCGCAGTGTGCGGGGGTTTTGGTGTGTGGTGGTGACGTGGGGTTTTATCGTTATTCATTCATTGACTGCGTGGGAGTTTGCTAAAGGTTGAAGGTTTGAGTGGTTATAAGTTAATAACGGGTTTTGATGCTGAAGTTTTGACTTTTTGTGGGTAGATGAGAAGTTTTTTTTCATTTTTTTTTGTTTTGTTTTGTGTAGGTTTTATTGATTTTTTTTTTAATTATTACGTTTTATTTTTATTGTTGATTTTATTTATTTCTTATTGACTTAGTAATGCATTTTTAACGGTGAAGAGTTGGATGTTTTTTATTGTTGTGAAATATGAAATAAAATTATTAAAACTTTTAAATTTTTTTTCAAAGTGAAATTTTTTAAATTTAGCGCGTTAATTTGTGTCACTAGATGGCGCCTGGCGGTCAAGTAAGTTATTGTTATACTAGAATATTTAGTATTTAAGTATACGGTAATTTAATCTAAAATAACGTGGCATTACGTTCATTTATACACCGTACATTTGACATCATTCGCTTTAACCAATATTTATATTTCTTCGAATTGTATACGAATTTCAAACATAGTAAGATTACATTGGGTATAGTGCGCGCACTACCAGCAAAAGCTTCAGTCACGTGATTCAGTGCCAGTAGTTGTCCGGCGAAATATCGAGTAAAAATGTCCCTGTGCTGCGCGAGTAAGTTTTTACACCTTTTATCAATTAAACACACTAAACCCAAACAGTTGCACTTCTCAACCAACAACTCCACGTCTTAAAACATCTTAACCTTTGACCCCATTGACAAATACGCCGGCCTCACGCCGCGCATTGCATACACAATGAAACCGGCAAAAATAGGCCTAATCGCCATAAACACTCAACCGGTGCGAATTTTCCACTTAATTAACAACAAATATTTTTATCATTTTTTCTGCAGTTAGTAACGAAACACCGGAACATCCAGTGGTGTCACCGTCTTCCGGATGTGTCTTTGAACGACGTTTATTGGAGAAATTTATCGCTGAACATGGAACCGATCCGATTAGTGGAAAGGAATTGACCGAAGACATGTTGATAGAGTTGAAATGTAACGGCAGTTTTGACCAGAATGACTCGTTCGGTACCGATTAAGATTTAAGACGTTGATTTTAATTCGGTTTTAAGTCTGTAGAAATTAAATTCGCGTTACTGATCGGTCGTGCGGTCGATTTTTTATAGATATGAAATTTAATTTTTTTTTTTTTGTTGTTTTTAGGTGCACCAATAGTTAAACCACGACCTCCTTCAGCAACTAGTATTCCTGCCATCTTGAAGTCACTGCAAGATGAATGGGTTAAGTTGATAAAGGAAAAGTTTTTAGGGGAAAAATTTTAATTTTTGTTTTTGTTATTATAGGATGCAGTTATGTTACATAGTTTCACTTTACGACAACAGTTGCAAACAGCTCGTCAGGGTAAATGTTAAAATTTAAGAGGAATAAGTCAAATTTTTAATTTTTTTTATTTAAATTGATGTAGAATTATCCCATGCGTTGTATCAACACGACGCCGCCTGTCGAGTGATTGCGCGATTAACTAAAGAAGTGACAGCAGCTAGAGAAGCTTTGGCAACCCTGAAACCCCAAGCTGGGGTTGCAACTGCTGCTCCTGGTGCTTTGCAACCGGTAAATATATGAAATTTGTGATTTTTTTTTTTTTAAATTTTTATTCTAAAATAATTTTTGTCAACAGCAATATGCTGCAGAAGCTGGTGGTTTTGCTGAGGCACCTCTCGAACAAGCTGGAATGACACCGGAAGTGATACAAAAGGTATTGAGATTTAAAAAAATAAAATTTTTTTTGTATTAATTATTTGTTTTACTTTTTAGCTTCAAGATAAAGCTAGTGTATTGACTCAAGAACGGAAAAAGAGAGGGAAAACAGTTCCAGAAGAGTTGACGAAACCGGAAGACATTCGTTCGTTTAAAATTTTGGCTTCTCATCCAGTAAGTTTGTTATTGAGTAAGATAAATTTATAAATGGTGATTTAATATTCATTTTTTTTTTAAATTAGGGTTTACATAGCGCAAGTGTTCCAGGAATTCTGGCTATGGACATCCACGCTGCCGACACCAGTAAAATTCTGACTGGAGGCAACGACAAAAATGCGACTATTTTTAATAAGGATACGGAACAAGTCGTGGCCATCTTGAAAGGACACACAAAAAAAATCACAAACGTCATTTATCATCCAGAAGAGGTAATAATTTAACATTTTATATATTTATTTATTTATTTATTTATTTATTTATTAATTAATTAATTTTTATTTTAGGATATGGTATTCACATCATCACCCGACGCCAGCATTCGAGTTTGGCACGTACCAACATCTCAATGCATTCAACTGATCAAAGCACACGAAGGACCAGTCACAGG
>JAQFZP010001306.1:0-20462 GCA_034695745.1 Geophilus truncorum | reverse complement strand
CGGATCGCTCAGGCCTATCTTCGGCCGAAATAAAGGAGACGATGCGAACGCTTTGAAAAATGAAACGAGAATGATTTTATTCTATTTTAAATGACCGTAGCGCCGCGCGGAGGCGCTGCGAGACTTCCGCCCGCTTACAGATGTAAAGAAATACCAAGCAATTCAAAGAGTAAGGAGAAAATTAAAACGAAAATGCAAGATTTGTATGTTTATTTTATTGAAAAAAATTTACAACTTAAAAAAATAAATAGTGATTTATTTCGCCACTAGATGGTGTTTTTTTAACCAAAGAAAGAAAGAAAGAAAGAAAGAAAGAAAGAAAGAAAAAGAAAAAAAAGAAAGAAAACAAAAACAAAAAAAACAACCAAACCAAAAAAAAAAAAAAAAAAAAAGCCTTTTCCGCCTCTACTTTTGGAAGTTTCTCGGACGGGAAACTAAAAATCAATTTCCAATGGCCTAAGGCCTTACAGCATTGCTAGAATTTGTCATTCGGTAGTTACGCCCGTGCAACAGAAAACGTGGCAAAATTCATGTCTGCTGTAAACTCGTTACCGTACGTTAGCTAAAAACAAATGTGTTATATTATAGCTACTGCAGATTTTTATTATGAACAAGTTTAAATATACTTACCCTCCACGGTGCATCCTTTTAAATCACAACATTTGGGTTCACTAAAATAAATAATGTGTTATAGAATCCTATACATGTCTTGTATTCAGACTAGTAAGAAAAGTAGTGTAACCACTTCTTACTCGTCTGAATATAAGACAAATTTAATTTATTAAGAAAGAGATATCAAGCATGCTAAATCTAATTACTATAACCTAATAAATATTTCTGTTTGGGGTGATTTAAGGATGTTGTTTCTTTTGTCACCTAAAAAGAATTCTTGTTTTCCATAATAATTAACAGTTCGTTAACTTTCCTGCAATACTCAACTTTAAAAATTACTCTTTATTTTTCTCTCTGTTCACATTTACAGTATGGGCAGATATGTTTAAAGTCAAAATAAGTAAATATGTACATAATGTGGATACATTAAGAAATAACTATTATCGATGAGGTTATTATAAACTGCAATAAACAATTATGTCACCAATAAGATATTTTTTCTGGAGGATTCATCGGGGATCCAACGGGGCAATTAAAATCTTTGCCGAAATCTTCTGAATTGATAATCGGTGCTATAATTCTATGAAAAAAAAACATTTAAAAAATTTAAGCACAGATAACAAATCTCTTGACTTTGACTATAACGGTACTTACTTGTATTTTATAAAATCATCAGCTTGTTCATTCTGACATTTATCCTTAAAAACAAATTAATCATTATCAAATTTAAATTTAAAACTTAACTTATTTCATACCTTAGCTGTTGCTAACCAAAATAATTGTCTGGTATTTAAAGATAAAGCAGGTAATCGAAATTCAGCTTCATTGTTTTTTTCCCATTGCCGATACGCCTAAATCAGTATTTTAAAATTATTGCTTCAACGAAACACAACTTAAGGAATTTAGCTTACTTTATAAGCTAACTTTGTTCCTTCAATCGATTCGAACGCATTTCTCGTCATAAAGGACTCCTGAAATAAAATGACGTGGCGATTTGCAAAACTGCTGAACATTTAATTTCTAACACTGACCCCTAAATCGCCCTCGAATGCATTCAAATTGGAATATTGCTGGAAAGCCAACTCGTTTAATTTTTTAAATGTTTCTTCACTTTCTTCTGACCACCATTTAAATTTATTTCCATGACGGTCATAATCTTTCCCTAAAACATTAAGGTACGGTACTGTATTATGAAAATATAATGCTGTGATTTGTAACGAAATGCTCTAGTTTACCGTAATAACTAAACGGAGCAGCAAATTGCTTTCCAATTCTTGAGCCAGTCATTCCGTAGTTTAAATACATTGGTAGTTGCAAATCGAAATTTGGAGGACTCAATGCATAAGGTTCGATTACTAAAGTAAAAACGAAGTGTAGAATAAGTTTTTAGATACCGTAATAATTTAATATTTTAAACCTAAATTGACTTCGACAAAGTCTAATGTTTATTAACTTACCGATCATGTTCATTCTATCCATAAATGATATTCCCATCAAATATTTTTGACCGAAGTTTTGAATTCTGCAAATATCTCTTTACTTTATACAGGCATCTTTTTTTTAAAAATGTGTAAAATAACTCACAGTATTTCTTCATTAGTTTTTGTTAATGTTGATAAATCCATATCAATTGCAAATTTTCTCATCCGCAACATATTTTCAAAAAAAGTAGTATTTGAAACGACGAGCTGAGAAATAAAAATACAACAAAAAAGTAAAGTAAAATAAAGCATACTATTGTACATTATTAGATTGAAATCAATGTACCGGAGCATAGAAATCATTAATTATAGTGTCATCAAGAAGTTCGTCTGGATGGCCAATCAGTATTTTCATTATTTTAAACTAAATTTGCAACATGTTTATAAAAATAATTTTATCAGTTTATAAGTAGGCCTATACTTTTTCCATTGCAGAATTCAATGTAGCTGAATCCATCCATTTCATGTCTTTCAAGTTGTTACTAGCAATATCTTTGATGTTATTAGTCATATCGGTTGCCTATACGTAATTTACAAAACAGGATTAGTCATATTTAATATAAAATATAAAATAAATAACAAAAAAATTACCACTGTTTTTGATTCTGGATTAAACACGTTTTTAACAAAAATAGCAGCTATGGCCAATGTAAGGCTGTCAAATTGAAAAATGACGTGACAAAAAAATTCTCTATTTATTTGGTTTAAGTCATATCCAATATTTAATTCAAAGAATTTAAGACAAGCACTCTTTAGTTTGTCTTCTAGAAAAAAACAGTTGTTTTGAACTAATTTCCACATCATATAATTGGCTAAAATTCTAAATTAAGATTTTATCAGTTAGAACTTCATAATATTTGATTAAAATTGTATAACATACCTTTTATTAATTGAAGTAATTAATTCAGATATATGATTTAAAGTATTTGGATAATAAACCATCACGTCCGTAAAACGATTTATTTCTGTAGGTATCTCTAAGCTTTTCAAAAATTTTTCCCAATCGATCGCAGGCATAATTTCATTCAAGTTACTAACTCTCATAATCGTTCCTTCTTCCCCTGCAGTATCGTTTGCTGCTTTTTCCTGCCAAAATATTAAATTTTATATTCAGATGCAATTAAGCAACTTTATTTTAAATTTTTATCTTACCAAAATTTCCAAAAGCCTAAACTCAAAGTCAAAAACTAATTTCATTTCCCGTTCGGCTTTCGATTTATCACCTCCTAACTGTTCGGCAACATAAACCATAAAATTTAGATAATTTTTGCGAAAGCGAGGAGATTTATAGTCATCTGATGAGAAAAGGTTAGGATATATAGGGCGAAGCTGAAATTAAACTAATTACAATTAAAAACAAATCATTAAATAATTAATTAAAAAAAATTACTCCCAATATCAGTTTAGAATGGAGTTTGTCACGATCTGGAAAAATGATGAAAAACTGTGTAAAATCAGCTCCCATACTATGAAACTGAACAAGAGTTTGTCGCCAGTCAAAATCATTGTCTTTCCAATCTGACCCTAGAAGCACTGGCCATCCTCCAACATTTTTCAGCGCTTGAAGTATAGGAGCAGTCCCCAATTCCTCGATTATTGCTGTTAGAAAAACATATAAGACATTTGATACAATACCTATTTAGATTACGTATATACTATCATTCATGCACGACTCGTAGATATCTCTAACTTTTTTATAGTATCTAGGTTCGCTGTCCGTTTCCTTTAAATAAACACCTATGTAAAAAGTGGCATTTGAAAATGGTTAATAAGAATATCGAATTACTGATATTTACGTTTTGTCTGTGATACGTATTGCATTATCTTCAGATAATAATCATTGTGAATAATTTTTTTAATTATATTAGTATTGTTTTCATATCCTCCACAGGCATACTGGAAAAAGTCATTACACGGGTCTGTGTCAAGATCCATATTAGATATCAATTCATTAGCTAAAAGAAAAGTGTTGCATTAAAAATACAATATCTATTGGTATAAGAGTAGAATTTTACCCACTGCCATGCACGTTTTTGATTCACATTCATTTGGCTTTACTGAAATAAATTGTCAGTTATCGAATACAATAAATACAAATGAGTCATAACATTACTTGATTTGCTCTTCAAAACTAATCCAACTATGAGAAACACACTTACGAGTGCGAATAAAATTGAAACTACTAAAAGAATTTTTTCTTCTCTGGTAGTGGGTTTCCACCAGCCAGTTTTTTTGTCTTTCTTATCCATGTGTATTCAGGATATCACAGTAATTGAAAATTGTGCAAGTACAACTAAACCATCTGATGCGTCTTTCGGGTGTGAACAATGTACAAATGACGAGTTTGGACAAATGTGCAATCATCTTATTAATAAATTTATGTGATTACAAAGTTATTCCATAAAAGGCGGCAGTAGAGAGAGAAAAAAAAGTGTGCGGGTGAAGGTTGTTTACAATTACGTTATACTTTAATTAATATTTCCGTTTGACTGCAATGTTAATTGAAATGTCGAAGTTTTGCATAACATATGGTACATTAATTGTAGCATAAAATTTAGTTTATATAAAATTTGTAATGGTTAAAACGTGCTGCGCTTTAATTAAGTTTTAAAGCAATAATAGAAACTTTCCAAAAAAAAATTGACATGTCACTTTTTTCAAGCTTTTATAGAAGTCATCATCTACCATATTTAAGACTTATAAGTCTTAAATATGGTAGATGATGATTTCAATCTTGGCTAGTTACAGCTCAACAGGAAGCAAGTTTTATTAATTTTGAAAATAAGCCAATTTTTTTCCAATTTTAATTAATTAATTAATTGGCTGTTTTATTTCAACTAACTTGTAAGGTGAAGGTCTTATATTTGAATGATTAGTTTTACAAACATTACCGCTTGCACTTCAAATGCTAAAGCTTTGATTTTAATCAAATAAAAATTGCAGCATATTTACTTTCCTTTGTGACATTTTTTTTACTCTTTTACACCCACGTGTGTTCTTGAAGCAGTGGGTCGTACTGTGATGTCTTGTCGTGCTTGGGTACCATATCGAAAACCATAAAACACTTTTACTACGTTAGTGTGAAGTTTAATTTATATAAAATTTATCCTAATTTTAATTAGGCCGAGGCTATTTTCACGGCTAATCGTGACGTCACGCTGTTTTCTGTGAAAATAGACGGGCCTATTATGGACCGGCTATTTTCACAGAAAAGTAAAAAATCGATAAAAACAACAGAAACTCGATTATTTTATCATCGTAATCGATTAAATTAATCGTTTACAACGATAAAATAATCGATTTGTTAGATTATTTTATGATTTTATCGTTTTATAAATGTAAAATATAGATTTTCTAAATCAGTTTGTCGAGCTGATCAAGTAAATCATACTGACAACTTCGAAAAATGTGCGCAACAATGCGAAAATCGCGTTTTGAACAATAGACGGCAGGCTTCACTGCAAAGACACACTGATTTATTTAAATTTCTTTAATACCAGACATAAATAACATATGAAACTTGGTAAATTTAGTAAATTCAATGTCATTTGTCTACTAAACTAATAATTGATCCGCCACCAACAATTCTGCACATCTTCCAAACATTTGTGACTTTAAGTTGATGCACTTTTAACTTCTAAGTCCAACGTTTTGTCTAAACCTTGTGCTATTGCAAATCTAGATGTAGGATTAACTTGGAAATTGGTCAGTGTATCCAATTCGATGTGTTCTGTCTGCTAAACAAGATATTAATCTGCCACCAACATTTCTTCACATTAGAATCAAGAAACTGTGTGAAGTCATAGTGACATGTAGGATGTATGTTATAATGAAATGCTGGTGGCAGATTAATTGTTTGTTCAGTAAACAGAACTCATTGAATTAAATAGACTGACCAATTTCCAAGTTACTTCCACATCTAGAAATTAAGAGTACCGTATCAACTGAAAGTCACACATAGTTGTAAGATGTGCAGAAATATTGGTGGCAGATTAGTTTGTTGTTCAGCAGACAGATCCCATTGAATTGAATAGACTGACCAATTCTCAAGTTAATTGTACATCCAGGTTGCGAATAACATATGTTTTATTGAAAACGTTGGACTTAGAAATCAAAAATATATCATTTTAAAGTCACATATAGTTTTAAGATGTGAAGAAATGTTTGTGGCAGACTAATTTATTGTTTACCAGATAGAGCTCATTAAATTGAATACGCTCACCAATTTCCATGTTAATTCTATGTCTTGGTTTGAAGTAGCATAGGTTTATGTTGAAAAGTTGGACTTAGAATTCAAATGTACCGGTATATAAAGTTAAAGTCACACATGGTTTTAAAATGTGAAGAAGTGTTTGTGGTAGGTTATATTTTTGTTTAATATTTAAAGCACATTCGAATGACTTTATTCACCAAGTCTCATGTTTTTTCTCTGTAGTTTTTAAAAAGTTTAGGTATTTCAAGAGAATTCGAACTTAGAATCAAGAAACTGTATGAAGTCAAAGTGACATATGGGATATATGTTATGAAGAGACTTTGTGGCAGACTAGTTTGATGTTTAGCAGACAGAACACATCGAATTGGATACACTAACCAATTTCCAAGTTAATCCTACATCTAGATTTGAAATAGTGCAAGTTATAGTCAAAACGTTGGACTTAGAAGATAAAAGTGTATCAACTTAAAGTCACACATAGCTTTCAAATGTGAAGAAATATTGGTGGCAGACTAATTTGTTGTTCAACAGACAGAACCCATTGAATTATGTACACTGACCAATTCTCAAGTTATTTGTTCATCTACTTTGCGAATGGCATAAGTTTTATTGAAAACGTTGGACTTAGAAATTAAAAGTGCATCAACTTTAAGTCACACATGGTTTTAAGATGTGCAGAATTGTTGGTGGCAGGTCAATTATTGGTTCAGTAAACAGAACCCATTGAATTACATACAATGACCAACTTCCAAATTAATTCCACATCCAGTTTTGAAGTATTATAGGTTTTAGTCGAAACGTTGGACTTAGAATTCAAAAATGTACCAACTTCCAGTCCCACATATTTGGAAGATGTGCAGAATTGTTGGTGGCAGGTCAATTATTAGTTCAGTAGACAGAACCCATTGAATTACATATATTGACCAATTTGTAAATTAATTACACATCTAGTTTTGAAGTAACATAGGATTTTGTCAAAATGTTGGACTTAGAATTCAAAAGTATATCATACATATTTGGAAGATGTGCAGAATTGTTGGTGGCAGGTCAATTATTAGTTCAGTAGACAAAACCCATCGAATTACATACACTGACCAATTTCCAAATTAATTCCTCATCTAGTTTTGAAGTATTATAGGTTTTAGTCAAAACGTTGAACTTAGAATTCAAAAGTATATCAAGTTAAAGTCCCACATATCTGGAAGATGTGCGGAATTGTTGGTGGCAAGTCAATTATTAATTTAGTAGACAAAACACATTGAATTTACTAAATTTACCAAGTTTCATATGTCATTTATGTCTGGTATTAAAGAAATTTAAAGAAATCAGAGTATCTTTGCAGTGAAGCCTGCCGTCTATTGTTCAAACGTGAATTTCGTATTGTTGCACACATTTTTCGAAGTTTCCAATATGATTTTTGTGATTAGCTCGACAAGTTGATTTAGAAAATCTATGTTTAGTTTTTTTGGACACCAACTAGAATTTGTAAAGAGATTTAACTTGGCTTCAATCGGCGCCACACATAGCTTCCAGATATGTAGGAATGTTGGTGGCAGACTAATTTGTTGTTCAGCAAACAGATCCCATTCAATTATATACACTGACCAATTTCCAAGTTAATCCTACATCTAGATTTGAAACAGCATAATTTTTATTGAAAACGTTGAACAGAAATTAAAAGAGTAGGTATCAACTTCAAGTCACACATAGCTTTCAAATGTGAAGAAATATTGGTGGCAGACTAATTTGATGTTCACCAGACAGAACCCATTGAATTGAATACACTGACTAATTTACATGTTAGTTGTACATTCTTTTGTTTTTAAAACTTGAGTTTAAACTGGTTGATGTAAAAATTTGAACTCATATGAGTGAGCTGAGGTACGATAATGAGTTTAAAAATTTAAAAATGAAATTTTTTGATGTTGCAACGTTCTACTAACGAAAAATCGTACTTAGTTTGACAATACTAACGAAATATAATCGAACTACGTACAATTTGAGTGGATTGGTAAAAGTGGGTGCGCTAGTGTGAAAACGATGTTTTCCGACTGTTGCGACGTTCTACTAACGATAAGTCGTACGTAGTTCGACAATACTAACGAAATACTATTGAACTATGTACGATTTTTCTATTTTGACACTCCATACTAATGGAAAAAAATACTAAAACGAACACACATTCACGAACGGGCTGAAACAAACAAAGTTTTCTGTTGAATGTTGACGAAACCAACACTTAACATCAGCGCCATCTAGCAAGAACATATTCAATTGTTGGAAACCTTTGATATCAAGGTTAAGAAATCCTTGATATCAAACTGTGGATATCAACTGAAATCACAGGTTGTAGATATCATAGGTTAACCTTGATAATCACAGTTAACTATTGATATCAGAAATTGAATTTGATAGTATAGGTTAACTATTGATATCAGCAGTTTTAAGTTGATAAACTAGGTTTATCATTGATAACCTAAGATATCAACTGATATCTTAGGTTAGGGTGATAAACCTAGCTTATCAAAACCTTTGATATCAGCTGAAAACCATAGTTGCTCAAAAACCTTTGATATCAAAAGTTAACTGTTGATATGATAGGTTAGAACTGATAAACCTAGTTTATCAGTTGATATCCAAAGTTATAGTTGGAACTGTGATAATCATAGTTAACCTTGAATATCAAAAACGCCAAGTGATATCAAAGGTTAAGGTGATAAACTAGGTTTATCAAACAGATAAACCTAGTTTATCTAAACCTTTGATATCAACAGTTACCCTTACTGCAATATCGCCGGTTTCTGCATTAAAAAAAGGATAACAAAATAAAAAAATATAAATTTCGCTCAAACATCAACAGAAAAAACATATTTTGCGTAAGTACTAAAGCCATTTAGCCAAGAAATGATCTTAAAAGCACCAAAAACACAGGTTTTATTGTCACTTTAAACTTTCTTAAACTTAAACCTAATTTAAGACTTTTACCATGTGCTAAATTAAAATCCAACTATTGTTGAAATAATGACTTGATCATCCACTATGCTGCTAATTATTGAAAGTTTTCTTCGCGCCTGAAAATTCTTTTCCAAATCAGTAGAGGTTTGGCTCTACTATTGGATGGTTCTCTTATGGTTTCTCTCTTCTTTCTTTGCTTCTTCATTTTCTGCTTCTGCATTTAATAAGATTGGGTTGTTGTTTTTATTGTATTTTTGTTTTGTTGGTGCTCTCTGGGTTATATATATTTTACAAACTACATGTATTTTCCCCTCAGCCTCTGTAAACAGGGCTATGGAACAACTTGTTACAGGCTCAGCAAGTATTTCTCTATGATGATGATGATAAGGTTGTTAAGTCTGGGACACAGCTGAAAATGTTTAGTGTCTCGTCTAATTGGGTCGAAAATAATTCATAGACTAGTAAATAAATTTTGTAAATGAGTGAGACATTTTTATCGATAAATTTTTGTGAATTTTGAGTAGTTTAGCGAGACATTTATACAAGATTTTGACATGCCCAGCCATTTTGGTACATCTATTGCTTCTCTCAACTCATAATCTACCTATTTGTATTAGTTACCGTAATTTCATTTTGAGGATGAGTCGGTGAATTCGTGGAATTCGTGCTAGTGAGCTCAAATAACTTCGGGAAATTGTGCTTGTGGTTTATTGTGTGTTAAGACAACACAATACAAATTGTGATGTCTTAATATTAGATACACAAAACAGTTGTTGAGGTGTCTCATTTCAGTATATTTCTCACAAAGTACAAACAAATACCCACATATCATTACACTAAATTGCTTCCACATCACATACTCTACAACCAATATATCAGATAAATAAATATACACTTAAGATTTATTTCAACAACAAGTTTCCACAATTATTACAATGTGTAATTTCCACAGTGAATGTCCACTTACAGAAAGAGGTGTCATTGACGTTTCAAACAATAATATAGAAACTAAGGGAAACACTTCTTCTCACTTGGTAAAAATGTCAGATTAATTCACTTTAATAAAAGTCTATGGATATTGTAACACAACGATACTCTTTTCCCTCTCATTTGTCAGTACATCTATCGCTTCTCTCAACTCTTATATCTGGGTTCATAATCTCCCTATTTCTATTCCTATAGTATATATTTGGATATTTGAAAGGGGAATTTGATGTCACACGTCATAATCGAGGAATATCCTCGACAGCATTAGCTTTTCAGTAGACTATCTTTTCATGTCAGATTTTGTGATTTCTTTACAGTTGCCTTCAAGTATATGTTTTCATTCTTATTTTCAACTAACTTTTCATCAACTTTTTACAGTAGTATCTTAGAATGAAAGAAAGTTATTTCTTCTGGTCACTTATGCTTCTATTTGCACACATACAGTACACTCACACTGTTAAACTCAACTTTGCTCTCTCGCTCTCTTCAATACTCTTACTCACTCTCGATTTCATGCTCTCTCCCATCACTTCTCAACTATACAGGGTGTTTCAGAATTCATGTTACCAGGTCTGAGGTCCTCTACTGATAAAACTGGTGTTGCATACACTGCTGCCTTCATGTTTTTGAGACTGTGACTAAGTGGGAAATTTTTTTTGGAATTTTTGATTAGTGGAAACATGATCTCCTGGTCCTCCTCTATACCCCTATTTCTGTGTAACATGAAGTCTGAAACACCCTGTATACGTATGATTTTCATTATTTATGCTATTTTTCTCATTTTTGAAATCACAGTATAATTTTCTACTATTGTCATTGACTCATCAAATCTTGTTACAATATTGCACTTGTATCATTTAACTATTGTTATACATATCATTTTCAAATCTGGATTTACACATCCTTCCCCCCTTTTAAACAAAAGCACAAACAAAAAAACATAAGCCACAAATAAAACATGTTTAGCACACTTAAGAAACAAATCACAGAACAAAACAAAACAACTATTAAATTACGAAATCAAGCAATACAAACAAAAACACAAAATTTTTTCACTTCTTTTCTGCTGTCCACACAACTCAACACATGCAGTCAATTTTCTATCTCTTGTTACTGGTGGTAATTCAATAATCTTTGCTTAGCCTGCTAACATCAACAAATTAACAATAATTCAAATTTCAGTTCTATGATCACATTGTCTGCACTTTTGGCTGTTACACACATCTTCATCCTGAACACTAAAAAGTATTAAAAAAATTTAAGTATAAAAATTTTAATTTTGCTTGTAGTGTGATATTTGTTTCATGTACTCATCAACACTCATGAATATAAAAATATAAACTTATTTTTATGCGTAAATATCGGTAATTTCGTAGAATACCATTAACATTTGAAATGGCTTTTTACAAAATATGATGTAAACTTTTTGAGTTATTTTTGATGCATGATTTGATGGTCAAGTAATTTCTTGATGCAATTCTAAAGTCAGTTTAAAATTTCATCTAACGGTGAGATAGTAACATCTTTTTCACAAAATGAACAACACAAACATTGATGCTGGTTGGGCATGGATTATTCTAATTTCTTCATTTTTTATGCGTATTTTAATAGGAGGGCTTATGTGGGCAACTACGCAATATTTTGTCGTATTCCACAATGAATTTAAAGAGAACAAAAGTTTTACAGCTTTAGTCGGTTCTGTTACGTACGCGACTTACTACACCGCAGCACCGTTGACAACATTGCTGATACAACGGTACGATATTCGACGCACGGCAATACTGGGAGCAATTCTCGCAACTCTTTGCTACGTTTTAAATGCATTTGCAACTGGAATTCTTTACTTGATTATCACCCATGGGTTACTACTAGGTGAGTTCATCTAAAGCCATTGGAAATTAATTTTTTGTTTCCGATCCAAAATATAAAAAAAAATAAAAAAAAATCCTCTCGCATCAATTTCTTTGGAAAAAAATAATTTTGATATTAAAAAAAAAAAAACCCTATTGCTTCTACTTTTGGTATTTTCCCGGACAAGAAAAAAAATTAATTTCTAATGGCCTAAGGTACAGTAAGTAATTTTCACTTATAGGTATTTAATAACAAGTTTTCCTTTTTTTTTTTTTTTTTGGCAGGTGTTGGGCTTTGCCTCATGTCAAATTCGTCCCTCATTTCTTTAGGAATGTATTTCAAACGTTACAACTACGTCGTTACAGGTGTGAGTCTTGCCGGAACTGGTTTTGGAGTGTTCATTTTTGCCATTATAACTCCTTATTTAATCGACGTCTACGGTTGGCGTGGAACCATGCTTATCATGGCTGGAATAGTGTTGCACTCGTGCATTCTGGGAAGCGTTTTATTCCCACTGGCAACCCATAGGTGATTTTTTTTTTTTATAAAATTTATAGCATTTACAAAAAAACATTTAATTTTATTTTTAAGTACGCATCAACTGATAAAGAACAGTAAGAAGTCACAACCAAAATCCTTATTAAAATCAAGTCGGTTTTGGTGTCTGAATTTCTCCCAGTTCTTCTTCTGCACGAGCATCATTAGCCTCGTGGTCCTGTTCAAAGATTTCTCTCAGACGAGAAACCTCGATGACCACTTCACCTGGACAGTAGCTGCGATGGGCATTGGGGACATCACTGGACGATGTTTATCCGGTTTGATAGTTTCCATTCGAAGATTCAGCAGCTCCATGGCGTTGTTAATCGTAAATTTATGTGTTGCGACTTTGGTAATGGTCATTTGTTTTGTAAAGACATTAATTGGGTTCATCGCTTGCAGTTTGTTGCTCGGAATCGGCATTGGGGCACAAGTGGCACTCCAATTTATGTTGCCCAGTGATGTATTTGGACGAGAGAGATACGTCGTTGTATTGGGGTTCGTCCAGACCACTTCTGGAATTGGTTCTTTGATTGGACCACCACTGGCAGGTATCTTTACATACCGGTAAATGCAATTTTTTTGAGAATTTTTATATATAATTTTTTATTAATGACAGGAGTTGTCACTGATTTTGACGCGTCGTACTTGTGGACATTTGTATTTATATCAACTTTACAAGTGGTTTCATCAGTTTTGGTTTTGGTAGTTTTCTGCCGCAGCAAAGGAAATGACAGTAGTGTGGTGGATGTTGAAAGAAATCCTAGAGCTATTTTACTTAAGCAAAGTGCTTTAATAGGTTTTGAACTGTTTGCCACTGCACCTTTATTTCATTCATCTGAATAAATGGTTTGGCGTCAACTGTCAACAACTTTTGAAATTGCATTTGTTGACAATCGTTTGGTGGATTTTGTTTGTGGGGAAATCTTAGCGTATAACTCAGTAAGTGCGCATATAAGCAATAAGTCGTCGCACAATCAAAAGTAAAAAAGTTGAATTAATTAATTAGTAACAAAATTTTTAATTTGTATTTACTGGTCGGTTTGTGACAAGCTCAATGGTCGTTGTTTACATCGAATTAATTTGAATTGAAGTTTTACGCTCAAATTTTAGTAAAAGGCTTAATAAATATTTTACCGTCAAAAACTTTAGTTTAAAAGTGCGTGGACTTTTCTAACCGTTCCTTAACACCTTGAATAAAAGTTTATTTCCTAACCGAATAAATGTAAAATTATGAAGTAAATAAAAGTGAAATTGGTAAGTGAATAAAAGTGTATTTGCTAACTAAATAAAAGTAAAATTACTAAATGTTCTCAACAGTGGCGGAGATCGTCCCAGAGCGAAGTGAAGACGAAAGGAGCTGTCAACTGTCAAGGATCTGCTGCCGATTTGACGAAAATTGTAATGTTGAGAATACTGTAGATAAAAAACTGAACGAGGAATTTGGATGTGTGGAAACAATACAGAAACAACACCGGTAATTTTTTTTTGCAAAAAAAAAAATAAATAAATAAAAAATTATAATACTAATAATAATTTTGGACTATTCAAAATTTATGTATATTTTTTTAAATTCCAGGTAAAGATGTTCTCAATGGAGCGTCGTCAGTTTTACACCTGCACGATGAGTTAATCTACGAAATTAATAATTATAATTTACCACACGTGGCACAGTGTAAAGACGGAAATGGAGACTGCGTTGAAATTATCAATCCGTTTACCAGTGGTTCTCAAATTCGGCCATTCGTGGAGTTCATTTCAAGAATATTCTTTACAATGAATTTACACTCTGATTTACAGAAATAGAAAACGGTATTTTTTATCTACTTAATTTTTAGTTTTTTTTTTTTTTAACAGGAAACCAAATTTGCGAGCGCCACCTACAGCTTTTTTTAAAACAGCATTCAAAATGATAAAACTTTAAAATTTGTTTAACTAAATTCCTACTTAATTGATTGAAACAATTATCTTTATTTAAAAACAAAACATCAAATAATAAATATTCACGTACAAATTAAACTCGAAAAATGAAATTAAAAAAAACTAAAACTAAGTCTACTTTGCTTCACAAATTAGTTTATGTTTGAGAAGATGCCAGTCATTCTCTTGGCACTCTCTGTCGCAATAAGCAGCTCGATGGCACTTCCCACATTCTTTCTCCGCTCCCAACTTGCCACAGTACCGGCACCGACTCGTGTCTCTCTCGAACTCAAACATCACATTCTTCCCATCATCCACGCGAATTTCTTTCTTCCCATCCAGCGCCACCTTCAGGCACGGATTAGAAATAGACATCTTGCACCCGTATCCGAAAGTCTCAAGAACCAATCGTGCCTTTTTACCTCTGCACACCGAAACTAGCTCCACGTCGCCATTCGGATCCTCCAGAACCACCGTAACTGTGTTACCACAAACAATCGGTTCGTCGATCACGTGACCGGTCAAAACTCGCCCTTTATAGCTGGTATCCTTCGCCTGATCCATATCGCTAAAGAAAATCGGTCTTTTCGAACCGATCGAACCCTTTGAAATCTTGTTGAAATTAACAGTGTGATTTACATCGCCGATCATCTTGGTCACCATTTTCCTATGTTCTATGATGACGCTGACTCGGTAAGAATCGGTCAGTTTGCTCGGATTGATTTCCACGATCGGTCGGTTAAGCTTTGCTGCTAAAATTGGCTTTTCTCTGCAATCAACGGGTAGAAAAAACGGAAGTTGAACTTCCTCAGCTTCGAGGCCTTTCTTGTAGTACGTCTCCATTTCCTGTACGTCTTTACAATGAACTCCCAACGTGTAATAAACTTCCGGAACGTGTCTATCGTCGACGGGAGCTACCGATAAATACCGATTACACGACTCTATAAATTCGGTACTCTCAATCGGGAACTTTTTCAAAAAGAAAACCTTGGCGAACAACAACCGTAAGCTCGCGGGAAACTTCTCCAGCCCCGCCTTGACCAACTTCAACCCTTTGACGTGGTCCGGCATCAGAGTGTACACGTCAGTCAACAAAAAGACGAAAAACTCTTCGTCGTTGTAAATCCGGACGCAATTCGTGAGATATTCGACCGTTTCTTGAAATTTTGAGTCCAGGGTCATCAAAAAAGCGGTGGAAATTCGTATGTCTCTGTCGACATCGGATGGTGACGTCACTTCCCATTTGTTTGTAACGGCGAATTTGTCCAAGGCGTCTTTGATGTCTGTGGGATTCACGATGATGTCGCTGTAACGAGCGGCCGTTACGAATTGGTGAATCACTTTTTCGAACTCGATGTACGGTCTGTCGCGGAGCGCTTGGCCGAGTTCCACGTGTTTACTTGCCCTGAAAATGCGTTTGGCAGTGACGGAACCGTTGTTCATGAAGTTTTCTACGATTTTTAAGTCTAATCTCTGCCTGATCGAGGCACCGAAATACTCCTCCACTTTCTCGATCTCCGACTCGCTACGATTTATAAAACGATCTCTTCGTTCCTTAAGAGGTAAATCTCCCGTTAAATTTCCTTTTTTCTCCCATTTGAGCATTTCTTCGTCCATTTTCCCAAATCTTTTCTTCAAATTCCGAATTTTCGTCTCGAACTCGCTTTTTCTCTTCTCAGCTTCGTGGCTGCCGTTTTTAATCGCTTTACGAAACCATTCGTTCGTCTGCTCCTGGTCTTCGAACTCCAAGTAGTACGATGCAAGAATCATCATAGCGTCGATGTTTTTAAATTCATTCGCAGTTGTCGCTAAATATCGCATTCCTTTTTCGTCGTCCTGCTCGACTCCTTTTCCAATCATATACCAAAGACTCAAAGTCAGCGTTGCGTGTTCATTTTTGTGTTCCACCGCTCGCTCGTACAACTTGACCGCTTCTTCCAAATCTAACGGAAGACCTAAACCTTTCGCATAAACATCTCCCAAGTCGTTCTCCGCCGATCCGAAGACGTTAACGTCAGAAATATCCATTTCGATTAAATCCAACAGCATCTTGACGCCCTTTTCAACGTTTTTTTGCGTTTTGATCCCCAAGCGGTGTATACTCGCGATATAATACAACGCTCTCTGGCTTCCGGATTCAGCAGCTTCCCGTAACACTTCCAAAATATAATTCATTTGACGTTCGTCATCTCTTAACCAATGGATGGCTTTTGTCAATAGTTGACATCCGGGTGAATCAGCAACTACGTCATTTTCGTATTTCAAAATGAATTCTCGTAAATCCTTCGGTCTCGGAATCAGCTGCCGACACTCTTCGCTCAGTTTCTTGATGACCTTCGACTCCGATTCGAGATCGAAAGCGAGTCGGAGGAATTTAAATGCTTTGTCGAATTTCCCGCTCTTTTTATAAACGCATCCTAATCGATAATACGCTTTAGACCAATCAGGTGAGATAGTAATGGATCTTTTCGCATCTTCGAGCGCTTCTTGAAGGTTTTCCAACTTCAAATTCACTTGCGACCGATAGGAATATAAGATGCCCAGGAGATCGGACGAAATTCCCGATATTTCAATGGCATCTGTGTAGGATTTCAAAGCGCTTTGGAGTTTGTTGTTCTTTAAAAACGCGTTTCCGATGTCTTTCAACTGCGTGGCTTGACATTCGCTCGACTCCGACACGGCCTCGTATTGTTTCACACCTTCGCCTTCCGAACCGACGTCCCCGACGATTTCGTTGACGTAAATGAGAATTTGGTCGATTTCGACGTTGAGATTCTTGAATTTCTTCGATGGTAATTGAACATCGTAGCTGCGATACAAGTCGTTGTCGATGTCGGCTAATCTGATCAGTTTTGACTTCGTTTCCGGGGTCAAACCGACATCGGTTTTCTGCATCACGTGGTTCATAAGTCGAATGTCCCATAAATTGATGTTTCCCGTTTCGATGAGTTGTTTCTGTCTCGCACTGCTGGTGGTCCACGCGCGTTTTCCGATTCCCGATTTGAACTTCGAGCCCTGACCGGTCGTGTTTCGCCACTCGGTTTCGGTCGTGGTTTCCCACTGTTGTTGAAATAAGGTTCTCATCGCTCGGTTGGCTGGCGGCATCAAGTCGCTGTAGACTAAACAGTATCGTTCCGTTTTGGACAAGGATCCCATTTCTATTGAAGGAATAGAGATTGCGATTAAAATTCAGGATTTGTTTTTAAAAAATAAAATGTTTTACTGTTCGATTACGTGTAGCACAATCTGTACTGGGATTTTCTAACAGTGATTTTGGAATGTGTAGTCGATACGGTACGTTATTGTTGCGATGTTCAAAATGGCGATTGTGATTTGTGAATTTGGTCAAGTCAAATAGATCAAATCAACCTAAAAAGTATTTTAAAATGCTTATAGTGAATTTATTTTTTGTAATCGAAGTAGTATTTACCTTTTTTAAAAGAAGATATTTCTGTAAACGGCGATCATGAAGGAAAGTGCGGGAAAGTGTTCGTCTCGCCGTAACTAGGCAAGATAAGATGGTTTTGTTATTAGGTTGCTAGGATATCGTATTTAATTTGAAATTACACCACTAGTCTGCGCTGCCATTTGCGCATCCATAGTCACGTGATTTTGTCCTATCACGTGTTTCGATGTTCCTGCAAGCGTTTTGGCGATCACGTGATCAGCCAGCGATGCTAGTTATTTACATTTGAAATTCAAACGAGACAGTATAAAAGTTACCGGTGCTTTTAAGTAATTTTGTAACGGCCTCGTTACCAAAAAATAAAATAACTGAAGTAACTTAAGTTACTCTAAATAAATTAATTTATTTTAATGTAATTTATTTGACCTGTGGTACTTTTAAGTTTTAACGACAGGTGTCTCAAGTTTTAATTACCATATTTTTGTAATAACATTTGTGAGAATTGAAGATTTATTTTTATAGTAAAATAATTTTATCTGACTTTGATGCTTAATTACAAGCATTAAAAATATTTTTTGTTGCTTCTAAAAATTTAAAAAATATTTGCAGGAATTATCGCTAGACGGCGCGGATGAAAACATGGAAAAATTAAAAATGGCAGCTGATGGTTGGCTCGAGCTGTGGTCATAATGTAAGCGCTGTTTCACATATTTATATTATATTGCTGTTCAATTACTACTACATCATCTACATTAGATATTTTATTCAATCTAGTATCGCAATCAAAAGTAAGATGGTCGATGGACATGATATTACGTCTGAATCTGAACTGAACACGATGGTCAAAAAAGTCACGTTGATCTCAGAAGGGTAAGTTACGTCAGAAGTACTTCTAATCACCTGTAACTGTAAGTAAAATTTTTATTTTTATTTTTTCTATTAAAAGTTAATTCATGATATTGGTAAAATCGTACAAATGGTACCTGATACAAAACAGACCACATTTCCTAATTTATTTTAGGCGAGTGTCACATTACTAATTTCTAACACAGAGATATAGCTCAAAGAGGTTTTAGCCAGGGTAAATAAAAAGTTACGTTATTTTAGGGTTTATGCTACAGTATAAGCGAGTATGTTACTCGCGGGTTATTTACTGTAATTAGATATGGTACAGTATTTGATGTTTAGCTTAAAATTGGATGTAATGTATATCTCTCTGACACGTAGATAACTGTACAGCATTTGGTTTAAAATAAGATTTGTATTAAAGAAGCATTGGTTTTTAGGTGCAACGTCAGGAGGTAACATCAGACTTGGAGAAAAAAGTAGCCATATGTTTTTTTCCGTGAAAATACTGAACGTTTTTGTAAACTAAAGTGGCTGACTTTTAAATTAAAACAGAATTCTTACCGTACTTTATGGTTAAAGTGGTAGTGTCATGAAAAACTTTTTTTTTTTTTTTTTTTTTTTTTTTTTGTTGTTGTTTGTTTTGTTGAAATTTTGGTGAAAGTTGAATCTTTAGCACAATTTTAAAAACCCATTAAAATTTTTTTTTTTTTGTTTTTATGCCATAATTATACCCATATGTCTAAAGATTTTGGCAGGAAAAACGAAATTTAAACAGTTCTGAGAAGTCGTGACGACGTAATGGGAGGGCGGGATTTATCCTTTGCCTAGCACCTTTCTGCATTTCCTCGTCCATTAACTAACGTCATCTGTTGTTAAATTTGTAAGTAAATGCTCCCTATTGTTACGCCATGACTGAGAATGAGTTTCTTTTCAAATCCAGTGGTCATATAACTTAGAAATTTTAAATAAATTTCTGGAAGAAAGTAAATTTCATAAATTAAACTATACATTTTATTAGATAAAAGAAGAAAAAATCGTGACCCCTTTACTTTAATTATCAAAATGTCCATTGTTAAAGATCTGCATATTTCATCGTAAAATACTTGGAAGCTGATCCTCTGGTGTGACAAATGGCTTTAAACCGGTTTTTTCATTATTATTTTGAATATGTATGTTTAATTTGAATATTTTATTACGTAACTTACGTAATCAATTAATCATGCTGCAATATTTGGAATACCAATTTAATGAACTACGGAGAAATTTTGAAATTAATTATTTGCTTCCATTTTAATGTATTGTAATATCTGACTAATTCAAACTGAAAGCGTTTTAAATTGTAATTTATAATATATTTCTTGGAGATAAGATACCATAATAATTGTTTATTTTTTTAAAATATTTTTCCTCTTATAAAAGGAAAGAAGTAATATAAGCATTAGTATTTTAATAGTTACAACATCTGGCAGCAATTGCAAAATTGTTAGAACAATACAAGTGTTTTAAAGAGTTTTCTATTTACTGTATTCATCAGTAACTATTTTTAGTAGTAACTATTTTTATCAAATTGTACATGTGACGGGAAAACTGTACGTTTGACCGAAATAAGTGGGAAGGGACCAATGGACGAATAAAGACTGAAAATACTACG
>JAQFZP010001305.1:0-20468 GCA_034695745.1 Geophilus truncorum | reverse complement strand
CTTCAAAATCTGGTGGAAATCGGCCCGCAAATAACGGCGCCTATCGAAAGACACACAGACACACACACACACACACACAGACACACAACTGAGAAATATATATTAGAAAAAAAATAGATAGATTAGATTAGATTAGATTAGATTGCTTCGGAAACTCATCATCGCAAATCATATCAAATCTATCACTTACAAACACGAAAAAAAAAATCACTTTAGTTGAAACAATGTTTTATACAAAAACATTTTACAAAGAGTTTAAACAGTTTAACTATAATATTTACAAAATTCTACACAAGTCGGTGTCTACTAAGTTTTTGTAATTTTCTGTGGGATTCACTCATTTTTTTAACTACAAAGGGAATTCTAGGCATTTCTAGCGGTTTAGATAAATATTCAGTTAATTCTAATGCATGGAATGTACCTAGTGGTAAATTGTCCTTCACATATTTACACGCGTGGCATCGGCGTCTAAAAATTTAATATACAAAACTTTCACTTTCACTTTCAATCAACTGCTTACTTTCACCTTTTCACTATAAACCTACGTTAATATAGGAACATGTGTCTCATCAAATTCCGAAATATCTACGTGCAATTCTGATGGATTGCTGAAGTCCAACCTCGAGTGTTTATGACGAATTTGCATTTCGTCTCGGGGTCTTATTGTCTCGATAGATTGTCTAGGAGTCATAAATGATTCGCTTTGCGAATGCCACTTGACATCATTTACGTTAATTCTTTCTTTAACATCTTCGTAACTTGAAAGATTATAGCTTGCCAGTTTCCATCCACCGCATCCAAAAATTCCAACGCAAACACCGTTGATTGACCACAATTTGACCGAACAGTCAGCCGACGCCGAGACAATACAAAGACGATTTGTGAACGATATTATCTAGTTTAAAATCAACCACTCACTTGTCAATAGCAAAAACTAATCGATTTTTTTTTTTTTACTTTTAAATCTGTGACTGGTAATGTGTGAGCATTCCACGTAGCGAACAATAGCGGGTTAGTGCATTCAGGGGTCACGGCGTAATTGACTATATCCCACATAAAGATATTACCGCGTCCATCTGCCGTGCACAACAAGTTTTCCTCAGGACTCACTTCCATGCAAGACGAAAATGTTTTTTTCACAATTGGAATCGTCTGTGGAAATAAATTGAATTTTGTACACTCAATGTGAACTTATCGGCTCGGCGCATTACACTGAATACTCGTATAAGTTACCGGTTGAAAACTGGCGTACATCTTGCTATCTCCGATAATGTACGTCCAAAAATGCACCCTGTTATAAGGGCCTAAAGTGACAAACACAGAGCCTTGAAAATTTGGTATTTTAAGCCTCGACCACAAAAATAACATTTTATGAATTCGTAGATCTGCACTGGCTGTAAAAACAAAAATATAAAAGTATCAAATGTTGAACTTTCCTATCAAACCGATTTGCTTTGCAGAGAAGCTACGATCGTACTGTGGCAAACAGAATCAGGCACGTAATCAGCTGGTGGGGGTATAACGATACATTTTATCATTTTCCTTTCAAACACATTCCAAACGTGAATTTCTCCGTCATCACAACCGACTACTATCCGATTTTGTGGTCCTTCAGTGATGCAGAGAATGTGTCCAGTCATTAGAAAAGTACCTTCGTATGGATAGTACTGTAAATATAAATAAATAAATAAATAAATAAATAAATAAATAAATATCGATTAAAATGCAAGTCCTGCATCTCCAAGCACTTACTGCTTTATCTGTTATATCGAATATTGGATTCTGAAACCGATTGCCATCATTTTGAAAATTCTATCTTAAAAATATAAACATTGAATTCTAGTGATATTTAGCATCGAGTACTAATACTAAACCTTACAGAATAAAAATGAAGTTGTCTGTCCCATCCAGCTGAAACAAAGTATCTAAACAAGGTAAAAATTTGTAATAATAATAATAATGTGAACATTAGAGAATACGGTTTATATTTTACCTGAACTGATTGTAGTTCAAATACGTCATACAAGTAATAGTGGACTCGTTGTTTTCTATTATGAAAAATTGATTAAATAATTTCTAAAATTTAAGATTTAATAAACCTTACTTGTGTACAATTTATTACACTGGTAAGACCCCAGATTCCACACACGAATGTAGCCATCTTCGTGAGACGACATCAATCGTAAGTCAGAATAATCCACAATCATGTAAGTTACCGGTGACTGATCGGCAGGGGAGGCTAATTCCCCTAAATATCGCCCATTTATTAAATTCCACAGTTTTATTGCCTAAAGAAAAGAAACGAAATGTAAGTGCCTTTAACTTTATATTTTTGACTGGTTAACCGTACCCCGTTTTGATCGCCTGTAATAACTGTACCAGTTGAAGGACGGAAAATTAGACAATTCACTGTGGCTTGATGAATATTTACAAAACTAATCCTTTTTTGTTTAACTAATCGCAATGTGTAAATATAATCAGCCACAATATAAACCTTTTCTGTTTTTGTACTAAATAGCGCTGACTTCAAGGTTACTTTGTCATCTATTAGGTATTCGCTAGGTAAGAGACTAAAGACCACAGAAAATGATTGTGTACTCCATATCTAAAGGCGAGAAAATTACATACCGGGTACCGGTAAATAAATAAATAAATAAATAAACGAATACAGTCAACCCCCTCAAATCCGGACGTAGCGAAATTCGGCCACCTCTCAATTCCGGCCAAAAGTCTCGGCCCCTTTCAATGTCCATGTCCCCCTATGCTAAAAACTCCCTCGTGACTGGCCACCTCTCAAATCCGGCCACTTTTTCCGAGTCCCGCCTATGTCCGGATTTGAGGGGGTTGACTTGACTGTAGTTCCATTATGCGATCATACTTTAAGCTCTTTGTCAATCGACATGGTGATTAACAAATTCACATTTTTTTCGTGGAATTTAATGAAAACAAATGGTCGACGATGACCCATTAACTCGTGAGTTTGCTTTGCTCGGCTGAGAGAGATGAAAAATATCATAAATAACCAGTTTCAAATAAATAATTTTAAATAAATCAAACCTTTTATCATCTATGCACCATATTCGAAGAAGTAGATCTATACCTAAAAATGTAATACATGTAACTATGAAATACAAGAATTTTAACCAAGAATTCGAAGTAGACTACAATACACTAAAGGGGCATTAGTTAAATAGTCAATTCATAGTTATACCTCCTGTTGCAAAGTATTTGTTCTTTAATGAAAAGTCGAATACTGTGACTCCTCGAACTACATTAAAAGTAATCTCGTCTTCACTCGTACGCACGTGGGCATTGATGACAATCGATGCTTTTGTTGTCTTTTTTTCTAAATAAACAGCGGCCTTATTTGTATACTCTGTTGAGTGCTTTGATAGCTTTATGTGAAATTTTCCGATCCGTTTTTGGCCATGAATACTGCCTAGAAATGAACAAATTAAATCAATATAATTATTAAATATAATTTCGGTACTTATTATTTTGGAATTTATTGCCTGCGTTCTGTGCGTACCAATAACCAAGGATTTGGTTTTGTCTTTCGAACTTGATACTACAGCATTGATGCTCTCAATGTACTGAAGCTATAAAATAAAGTTTTGTATATTTGAACTTATCTTAATTAGGTACTGATTTCGAAACAAATTTTCAGACCTGAGTAACTGGACCTTCGTGAACTTTCCATTTATTAAATAAAATCACACCACGTGCAACGAGAGATTCAAAATTAAATGTTTGCTTGTTTATATCATATAAACCCCTTTTTGATCTGTAATTTTCTTTTGACCTTTAATATTTAAAAAACAAAAATATTTGAAAATGTTTTACGGTAGAAAGCTTGAAAAATCAGGAAAATGAAGACAATTGATGCAGCCTTCCTCATCTCCGTAACACAATAAATAAGTTCCTTCCTGGTATAAACTGAAAACATTTAAAGCGTTTTAAATAACAATTTAGACAATGTAATAAAGACATTTTCTTCTACCGGTATTAAAAAAAATACCTGCAGTCTAACTTCGTTGGTACTGAAAACATATTGATAATCCTGCAAATGAAGTTATATACAGGAATAGTTTCGTATATAAGAAGTTCTTCAGCACTGATAATTTAAGTAAAACATACGGTAGTTTTTAAAATAAAAATAAAAATAAAGTCAGTTTGAAAAATTGGTTTCAAATATTTACTCAGTTGACAATATCAACTTTCCCAATCCAACAAGAAAAGTAAAATCTAAAATTCGTAATTTTGAACCGAAAAACGTTTTAGAATCAGGTAAAGATAAAGTGGCGGCTGCACGGCCACTCTGTTGTAATTTCCAGTCAATTACTGAACCGTGCTAAACAAAAATATGAATTAAAGACATGATTCAACGTTTCGCAGATAAGATAAATAAATACGGTACTTTTGATATCATAAAAAGGTGATCATCCGAAACTTCGTAAATTCCAACTAAATCCATATGAAGTCGAAGATGATCCACTTGTCTGGTAATTGTTGGAGGTAAATCAAACGCTACATAGTTGTCTGAAGCTAAACCTTCTGCTTTCGCTACGTAATATTCTCCCAAATAGTTTATGACGTTGATCCACGATATTAAACCTTCGTTGTTTAAATCGCAATGACCGAATAACAGTTTGGCATTCTCAATTGACTTTTAAATTAGAAGTTACGCTTTTAATTAAGAGATTGCAACTGCAATACTTATTTGTGTAATTCTTACAAATTCAGCATCTCGCAATGAAGATTTCAATATTCCAGCAAATCCGTTTAAATTTACTTGCGTGTCATGTTTTGCTAAAAACTGCTCTCGTATACGATTAATGTCTTGTTTACTCAAGCATTCCTCAAACTGATTATGCAAATCAAAAGAAAGATAATTTGTATGTTTATAAATAGAAAACTAAATCATTATGAACTTACTTACAGATTTGACGGTCTTGTCTTCAACTGCTGATGTTGTGGACACGATTGACCGCTCACTACATTCAGACACTGAACTATAGTCATCAATTTTGTCCATAGCTTTTGCAATCGGTTAATCATCCACCTTAACTGACTGTCATTCATCAGTCAGAACGTTCAAAACTAAAAGCCATTCGCGAATGGCGCATATTTTGTGCAACTCGTTGAACATTGTTTAGTCGCGCATTGTTAAGCAGTTTGTTTATTACGCCACTGTTGTACGTTGTACATCGCGCTTTATTGTGCTCAGCAGCAAAGTTAGAGGCAGCCAAGAAAATAAAATAAAATAAAATAAAAATACCGTACCGTATACTTTAAAATACTGTTTAATTTTACTACAATTACAACATTATACAAATTACGTATTTTCTATGCAACATCAACTAAATGCACACCATCACCGGATATGAGAGATAATAGAAATATTTTGCGATTGAATAAACAACAAGCGACCAGGAAATTATTTGCAGCTCCATTTAGCTCGTCCTGTCGCACCAGCTGCAGTAAACCCACACGCAACGTTTTTTTCCATCACATATTTTTTTTTAGACAACTTTATCCGCATACTATTCGATGAAAATGTCGTCTGATTTCTTTTGTTAACTTTGTACCAAACACCTGTTGACAGATGAGTGCGTGTCTCTGCGCGCCAGTGTTATACACGTACTAGAATATGCCTTTCCTTATTTTTGATTGTTTTTCCCCCACTTTTTACGGAAACAAACAGAAGAATAAACCTTGTTTAACTCAAGTTTCAACGACAACGAACAAAATTAAACTAAAACATGTTCGTATATCGTAAAACTTGCGCAAAGCAAGTATTAGTTTACTTTGTTCGCGTTATTTAAACCTGTAAAACACAAAAAATACAAAGCAATGACTATCATTTAAATTCCCACACATTAACCACTTTCATTTTAAATAAAACAAACAAATCATTTAATTGATGCGCTCTGTAAAGTACAAGGAAATAAGAGGTGTTAAATGGAAATTATCACAATTAAGATTTTATATGCACGTGTGGACTGGTAAATGAGGTGTAAATAAGATAAAAATCATGTTAATTATGCTAATAAAACATATATTAACACTCATTTCGAGCCATCTATTTGCCTGTAATTTACAGTCTCAAGACGCATTTAGTTTGAAACGCATTGATCATTGCAAGTTACGGTAACATTTTTAAAATTAAAAAATTCGTGGATATCGGTACTTTAATTTAATTTAACTACCGGTATAGGACGATCGCACTTGTGACTGCGGACCACGTGTTATTGTCCTGAAGGATTAAAATCGTTTATTCTACTTTGAGTCGGGTCAAAAAAGAATAAATGATGCTCGTGTACAAAATCGAACAGATCTTTCAATTTAAAAAATAATTGAAAAATTTGTTCACAAAACTGTACAAAACATTAACAGTGAAGATGATTAATTACCACATACCTTTCTAATATCTATTCGTGCATCATCAGTTTGATTTCAAAAAGAAAAAACTAATTTGTTTCTGAATATTAAGGAGATGTTTTGCTTACCTTTACTCGACGGCACTATTATCGCGACTAGATTTTCCAAACTGATTTGTTGATTTGTTCAATTGCAAACACCTGTGTATAGTAATAGCATTTGTCATCTTTTCTACCCAATAGTGATGAAGCAGACTATTCATGGATTGCTTATTACTATTTACCGCATCTCTTTTTTTTTTTTTTTTTGAAAAGTTTTTATTTCCCGGCTTCATGCATGTCTATTGTTTACAGTTCATCGACTACATTTTCATCCTCAATTAATTTATAATAAATTATTAAATAATGCAGAAAAATAGAAACAGGAAAAATTTTAAAATAGTAAAAAAAAAAAAAAAAAAAATGACGTGGGAGGGGACATTCAAAAGGACACGTGTGTAGTGAACTGAAAATAGAACTTTGATCATAAGTTTGATTTATTTCCGCTTATAAAAAGTTCTTTATAAAATAATTAAATTCACTATTATAACTTGCTATAACTATAAAAATTTAGCTAACTACACGGAATACACTAAAATTAAAATACACACAATTAAAATAAGGTTTTTGTAACGTATACAATGAAAAATCAGACTTGTCTTATTGTTATCACATTATAAATGAAAACTTAAATACAGTATCCAATAAAAGATATTTATTTTAATTTTTACGCCAGTTGATAAGAGCTTCAAAACCACGCACTCTTAGCGCCAACAAGTGTCGACTTCCAACAACTTCCAATGCAGTATTCAACCAATTTGCCAATTTCAAATAAAATAAAATAAAATAAAATAAAATAAAATCAATATCATTTTACAGCAATGCAGTCTCAGCACCGCCCTAGCGAGACAAAATGTCAACTTCCAACAATCGATTTTCCAATGTTGTTTATTCTTTATCAAATGTTCATTGTTCCTACCAACACACCGTACACACCGTAGTTTTCATTTCACTTTGTTTACAAATGGCGGCTTATTCGGTATCCACAGCTGAGAAAAACAGCACATTTCTTGCGAATACAGTTTGTAAGCTTCTGCGCAAGTTAGAACCAGTTATAAAATGCACTCCGCGTTTAACTGACGACGAACTGGCGCAGGAAATTATCGATAAACTTCAAATCCAAGACGACAGTTTAACACTCGAACCAGACATTGCAGAGAAGCTACGAAGCGAGCTGATGCCAAATATCATCTCCGAATTGATTGACGTGCTGATTCAAAGTAGTCACGCGAGTGACAATACGTACGAAGTCGCTATAGAACAAGTTGTGAAGCGAATGACTTTATCTGGAAATTACATGTTGCTAGAAAAACAATTCCACCACGAAATTACCGCGTTAACTAAAAAACTGCAGAAAAATTTCAGAGTTGAATTGAAGGCTTTGGAGTTTTTGACGGCCAAGAAAGTGAATCAAAAACAAAAGCAGAGCATCATTTCTTTGAGTGATGTCGAATCTCTGAACGATTCTTTCACGTTCAGCAATTTCCAGTTCCTTAAGTGGGACCAATTCGAGGAAATGGTGAAAAGATGTGGAGCTGAAAATGAAATAGAGGATAAAATCGAAGGCCTAACAGAACTAACGAGAAAACTAAACCCACAATTTCTCGACCACGCATCGGCCGAGCTAATGTCGCCGATTTTAAAAGAAGCTCTTTTCAGCGGAGTCCCTCGCTACGCTGAAACTGCACTGCAGTTTTACTCGAAAATGTTTGCTTCTTCGCAACATTTTGCGATCAAAACCATGCTTGCACACTTATTAGACACGGCCCGGTCCGAATTTAATTGCGAATCCAAAGTAATTCCTCGTTTAAACCAGGGAATTTCGATCAAAGACGACCGCATCTTGTTGCTGATATTTCGCTTAATTTACCGCACTCAACTGACTGTGGTTGAAAACGGGATTCGTTTACCCAAAAAAGACATGCGCTTAATTTCAAGTAAATGTTTCCAGTTGATCGAACTCACTATACCGATAAACCGCCTCACGCCTTTGCACATCTTCTCACTCCTAGATCCTGACGCTCATTTCCTGCGCAGATGGCTCAAAACGAGTCACGGCCAGAAAATTTGGCTGGAATCACTCAACTGGTCGAAATTGCTGGATTTTCTCGCATGCAAAACTGTCGCTTATCTCCACTCGGAAATAAATATAGGAAAATTCGAAAATGCTTGTGATTTTTACTACGACGAAACAATGCTCGAGTACCTGCATGCTTACACGTCCATCAACATTTTGGCCATTTTTTTCCAACACAAACCGAACAAGGTTTACAAATTGAAAGAAAAATCCGTTTCGTCCAGCGAGTTGTTGATCACGTTAATCACTAAACTCTTCACCCACTGCACTTGTCAAATAAACAACATTAAAAAATACTGCTTAGGGCACTGCATCGCTAAACTTTGTCAACGGCTCGTGTCGGCCCAGTCGAATTCACTCGTGTTAAACGAAGATGTCATTTTAAACATCGCATCGCCCGTGTTGCAATGTTTGAACCAATATTCGCAGAGTAAACCGATTACAGTGTCGGAAAACTCGCTAGTCACAAGTTGCAACATATTAACGTATTACACCAAGAGCCTGAATTCAGCTCCATTTTTTTTCCGCAGTAATCTGTGCGTGATCGTGCAGAAATTCACACAAAAGTTACTGGAAAATGTTTTGTTGAATTATGATAGAGTGCAGGTCTTTTCGACCGAGTTGAAATTGCAATTCATTCGACTGTGTGCCTTTATTTACATCAATCACAGAAATGTCGATCAGTTTCTCTCTTCCAAAATACCTCATATTTTGTACTCCATTTGGAAAACGTCTGGGAAGAACCTTCTCATCGCTTCTCGGTCTTCGTCGGAAGAAAGCTACCAATCGCAAAGTACGACTTTGCCGGAATACCATCTGAGATTTCTTGCTTATTTTCTTGCAACACCGAAAGGACTTCTCAAACTTCAAGAACTTGGTGCTGTTGAAGAATGCGTTTGTTGTCTTGTTCACAATTCACCGCCATCTTTTATAGTAATTACACCATTAATATCAACCCTAAATGCAATTAATTTTTTTTTTCTACCTTCAAACAGCCATTTGAATTTGAGTCCACCTTCGAGTTCTTGCTTCGAGCATCGATGGTCAGAGAAGGGATTCTTTCCTTGGATGAAAGTTACTACTTCAGCGCGTCCATAGCCAATTTGTGGAAGCTGTGCGAATACGAAACTGAAGATTACAACATCCTTTCCTTAGATAACATCGAGAGAAAAATCCAGCTTCAAATAGATCAACTCTTGCCGTATCTGTCATCTTTTGCTGCGATGTCGAGTCTTTCGTTACCTAAAATGCCAGAATCGGCGTTGCTCTCGAATTGGCCCCCACAATCGTTGAGGGATCTTCTCAGCTGCATCCTTCTATTTGAAAAAATACCTGCGAGTGAGATCTTAAACTGGGAAATATTTGAACTCATGCGATTGCAGGTCCTGAGTGGCATCGTGAGCAGTTTGGATTCGTCGCTTTTCTTGCAAATTCACTATAATTACCGCGACCGCATTCTGGCTACTCAATACGCCGACAAATCTAATGAAACCGGACGAGTGATTGTGAGTGAACTTTCAATTGTAAGACACAACTTGTTAGTAAAAACCATGTGCGTCGGTGGACCCAGCGAGAAAATAGCTCCCATAGAAACTTTAACAAAGGTAAATTTATCTCGCCAGTAAAGAACTTTGCTTACAATTTTATATTACAATTTCAGTATGGTACACACGTTTTGTACCCAGCATTAGACGATTCGGATTCGGAATCCTCCGATTATTACATCCCAAGATTCGAAAACATTAAGGAAGAAGCAAATAATCCTTTATCGTCTCTTTTAACGAGGGTCCAAAACAGTGACATCCGTTACGAAATGTGGCAGCATTTGTGCAATCAAGCTTTAAATGAAACATTAACCAGTTGTCAACACAACGTACGTTTTTTGTCAGCAAGGTAAAAATGCTGTTAATGGGCGGTAATTAAAATTTCCTTTTTTTAACCACTTGCAGGAAAGCATTCTTTTCAAAGTCATGGAAAAGTGCCTGCAATTGAAGCAATCCAATCCTCCAAACACGCCGCAGTTACTGCCAATTCTGAGAAATGTGGAGATTAATCCGGTTTATAAGCTCGGAATCGATTTAACCGTGAAATACGGCCGATATCTAGGTTTAGCCACCGAAGCCACTGAAAAAGACCTTTCAGAATTTCTGGTCATATTTCAAGACGCATTTATGCAAATAACACCAGTAACGTTCATCATTACGTAAATCTCTTATTTACCTCTCTCATAACTTTACGTCACTTTTAGAGCGCGAAATCGTCTTCGTATCCTTGGTTCGCCGCAACAATTTTCTTAATGAGTTCTGCAAATAAACAAACATCAGTGAAATTTCTGGCACGAATACAAAATTCAGAACGACCAGACTTGATGTGGTTGTCGTCACCCGATAATTGCGGAGTGGGAGTCGAAGTCGTGCAGAATTCGAACGATGTTGTGTGGACGTGGCTTATTCACTCTCTCGAAGATCTAATCTCAGTCGAACTTCCACACGTGCATTCGGCATTTAAGGTGCAAAATTGACGCAAAAGCAAAAGAATAAATTAAAATTATGAATAATTTTAACCTAACCCTAGTTTCTATTTGTAGATGGCATCAGCTTCTATGAGTAACATTTGTCACTTATGGTTAAGACAATGTTTCTGGAACTACTTCGATTGGCCAGAGATTTGCAATTTCGTCTTACTGTGTGTTCTGCACGGCCCGAATTACATAGTCTTCTTCTTGATCGCTATTTTGTCCCATCTGCAGGAGGAAGTATTAATGCGAGCACAAAAACTTGCGCTCAATAGTTATTTATTGGTAATTTTATTCTTATTGTTAATATATAAGGATAAAATATAGTTATAAGAGTGTTTATAATTGTTATTTACAGGAAGTCCCACTTCATGGATTTAAACTAAAAACGTATTTACATTATTTAAACTATTTATCAGCGAAGTACAGTTCAACGCTGAAATTCTCGACGAATAATGTAATTAATTTCAGATAATTTGTTTTTATTCATCAAAATTGTAAATGGAGTAAACATTTAAAGAATTACTTAATTAAAAAAAAAATTGCCTCATTTTTTTGAATCCACGCGTCACGGTTCAACAGAATAACGTTAATTTGACGGAATTCGCTCACTTTTGAGTTTCTTCCGCACTGTCGTGAATGTTGAATAATTTAGCTACTTCATTCAGATCATCAAATTTTTTCCCCTCTTTTAGTACCTTGAATTGATGCAAAAATTCAAAATGGTTAAACGGATCTTATTTTATGCTCCGTGCTCCCCCTTAAACTTACTTTTCTGGCAACTGCCATTCGATTGAAAACGTTCCACAGCAAAATACCAACGATGATGTCGTCTTTCAAGTAAAAAACGATGCCTTTGCCGTACTCCTCTCCACGCCTTGGTGGTTTCGTGTCTAAGGAAGTTGGAACTGTTTCTGGCGCCCGCTGTTGTATTTTAAACAAAATTAAACAAAAAAAAATCGACTAAAATTGAAAAAAATTTACCAATTCAGTCTCGGACCGAATACTGTCCCCGGTTTCGTCTACGACAGCCTTTGGCGAGTCTTTGTCGGTGGCTTTTGCAAACACGCCGACTGTAGGAAGAGATGCATCGACAACACCAATGGCCTCGTAGCCAACGTCTGGTCCCAAATCAGACCTAAAATCCAAAATCAATCAGTAAATATGAATTTCGCCAATTAATTCAATTTTTTTTAATTTATACCAAAACATTGACTGATGACTATATGGTTTTTTGGCTCCCGTCATGTTAAGACCGGCCAAACGACCACTTACAACCGCATGATCGTGATGTTCAACTCTGCGCCTTCCGAGTTGCGGATCGAAAAAACACGCAGCATCACCAGCGACCCATATATTTGAGCGGGCTTCCAGTTCTGCATTGACCACGTAACCGCCGAGTTGGCGATCGATTTCGAGACCGGCGTTTTTGGCCAACTCTGTGTTTGGCTTTAAACCAGCAGCCACAACCACGTGATCCGTCTCAATCTGACAGCAGAAGAAAAATTAAAATTATTACTTTTAATTTTTTAAAAATTAAAATGAGAAATGTTTCTCACCTCTTCGCCATCGCTGAGTCGAAGCATGACTTTGTTCTTGTTGGTGAGACACGCACCGACTACATGAACGTCAGTGTGCACCTTAACTCCCTCTACTTTCACTTTTTCTGTTGCCCATTTACTTAAGTACTCCGGTAAAATGGCTCCCATGTTTCCATACTCGGGAAAAACCTGATTCACTTCGAATCCCAATTTTTTACTTCGTCTTCCAAAAGCACAAGCCAATTCGCTTCCTAAAAATCCGCCGCCAATTACAGTAATAGAATTGACTTTCTTTAGTAGTTTGTCCATGTCACGAAAATGTTCAATCTGAAAATAGAATTTCAAAAAATTAGTTAATTTATTTGAATAAGTAAAAAGTGAAAAAAAATGTATTTTAAAATTACAGATCTAAACACTGAAATTCGTTCTTTCAATGGAGTAGGGGCATCTTCGAAAAGAGGCAAACTTCTTGGCGTGCCACCAGTCGCAATGAGACATTTCTCGTATCCTATTTCGACGTTGTCGTCTAAGGTGACTTTAGATGAGTAGGGATCGACTTTGGTTACTTTTCGACCTCTCAAAACAGCAACTCCACCGTTTTCTTTACTTTCCAAATCGTATGGAAGTGTGTAAAAATCATCTTGCTCAAGAAATAAACTAAAATTAAAAAAAAAAATAAAAATTAACTTAAACTTAAAAATTAAAAATAAGTACAACTTAGCAACGAATAAAAACCCCTCCTTTAAAATGATCATCATAAAAATGAAATCACGAACCCTTTCAATACCTCCTTTCTTTTCCATTCCACTGTTTGAACCGTAAAGTTTTGGTCGTTTTCGGGTCCTCGGCAAACCAAAGTTCTTTGGAAAGTGGTGGCCGCATGTAAGGAAAGTGTTGTTCTTCGGTGATTACTAAAACTTTTGCCGTTGGATCATTCGATCTAATGGATCGAAATGCAGCAAAAGCAGAAGTTCCACCGCCGATTATCACATACGGTGCAAAAGTTGGAGGAGTTTGCGCGTTACGATACGCAGCACTGACGTTTGCTGTATATTGAACGACAGAAATTAATTCAAATCTAAGTTTCTCGTAATCCGACTTACGCATGCCTAAATTTCCGTGTGATTCTGACAAATCATTATTTCCCATGCTGCCTTTCTTCCATTGTAGCGGATTGAAGTCACTTAATTCCTGTGACTTGTACAACTAACAACACAAATCATAATCTTAAATACCAAATATTTGTTTCTATTTTGTTTACCGTATTTTTCTTACATAAAATGCTCCGCCTGTTAGTGCCATTCCTAATGCGCAATACTTCGCTGCTCTCGTTATAAGATGGCCCAGGTTAGGAGGAAAGTAAGAAACACGTTTGGAAAATGATCGGTTGTAAATAAAATTCTCCGGTTTGTGACTCCGTTTGGGTACACGGACATCTAAAATAAAGACAAGTTATGATAGCGGCTACAAAAATCAATCTATGCTTTTCACTTTTAGTTAAAGGGTTTTCTAGTGACGAGAAGAACCTTATGTGTCCATTAAAATTTCGACAGAGCGGTTTAATATTAGCAAACACAGACATTTTATCGCATACTACGAATCAGTGCCGGGAAACGTTTCAATCCTACCACCATGCTGCGAGTAATGAAGTCAGGTAGTGCCCTCTATGTGGCAAGAAGCAGAACTTACATTCGGTTTTTTTTCTTTTTCTTTCTTTCTTTCTTTCTTTCTTTTTTAAAAATAAATATAGAAACAAAATTAGAGTCTTGAGTGCAGTAATACTTTAATTTTTTTCAAGTGTTACAGATAAATCAGTATTATATTACAGGTTTAGTCTTTAGAAACTTCTAAGGAACAATGCAGCACCACACTGCACCCACTTAGGGTCAGAAGTGCATGGAACTTCCAAACAAGTTACAATTTTTTCTCTGTCACTTGTGTAATATACTGGTAGTGATATTGTGTCGCTTGATGACGCTCTAGCCGAATCCTAAAATTTAGAGATAAAAATAAAACAAAACTTAATTGTCCATGTACCGTACTGCGTACTTAAATAAAATTATAGTCCGAAACTATGCGTACCTTTGATACCCATGCTACAGTGCACGGGGGAATTGAAGTGACACTTGCCGAATCTGCCTTTGCTTCAGATAAATTTGATCCGTCGAACAAACATCCTTCTAATAACAGCCCGCCGATTTTTATGGACAATTTGGAATTGGAAACACTTCCCTTCCAGCTGCATTGAAACGTTAGTTTATCCATCATTGTATTCATTTCTCTCGCCGTTTGCTGTCTCAGAGCATTTAAAAATGTATCGGGACGAAATAAATCAGCCAAATCCAGAACTTCTTTCAGCAATGAACCAGCTTCCATCTTTTGAACCCATTTTTCTATTGCGAGTGCGCGTGACATTAGACCTCGCAAATACTGTAAAGGATCTTCGGGTCCTTCCCATTGACCTTGCCAACTTTGAGGCGTCTAAACGAAATATTTTCAAAAAAATGAAAAATGTGTGAATTTAAAATACCCTACGGTATAGCTACAAATTTACCTCTTGTTGTAATAAGGCGCCTGCTAATACTTTGATGTCGGGTGTTAGTAGGATGTTTCCACGAATTACTTTGCTGAGTATGGCCAATGAGGCGTGTATATACTGAACTAACTTGATAGCGTTGTAATGCTCCAATCGAACAAATGATTCAACAGGACTTTCTTTGAGTGATTTGTCACCAATTTCGGGCAACTTCATTCGAACGATTTGCGACGACTGAAACAATATTATAAAAAATATAATTTTATATTTGCATCAACTCGCATAAAATTTTATATCTACTTGATTCAATTTCTTCCATAGATTTAATACAAAAGACAATTGGGATTGCCATTGCTCACGGTCGAATTTACTTGCAGCTTCACTCGATCTCATGATAATCCTAAGCTGGTTTACCACTTGATTTGCAACCGTTCTTTGCGCAGATCTCTCGATATTTGCTGCCAGGCCAAAGTATTTCGGATTGTCCTCATCCGGAAAACGATCCACTAACTGAAGATAGTCCTGGTAATTTGTGCTCGATGGTAAACTAATGTCAGGTCCGAATGAAACTCTGCTTTTATTCAATACGGAAGAGTTAAAGAACTGATTCAAATAAGAAGTCATCACGCGTAAATCGAAGGTATTATCGACACGACCGCCGTAGATTGCTTGCTCGTATAATCCTCTAATAAATTCCCACTTTACGTCTATAGTAATAATTTTAAATTTTAAAAATACATTACTCGGTATAGCATAATTACAACTTAAATCAAATGCTTGCCTTCAGTTTTGCATAGTCTGTCAATTATGTCAGCTCCGGCTCTTAAATCGGACAAACCAAACTCATAAAACTTCGTCCAGCCCTAGAAAAATATTAAAAATAATAATTTCATACAGTGTCATCACTCAAATGCGCCATTTTACCTGTGGAATATAATTTCGTCGTTCTTGCACTACTGTATTAAACCAAGCCAGAGCAAATAACGCTCGTGAGCGAACGAGATTAGCTTTTCTACCGACAAATTCGGGTGTCCAATTATCATACGTGCGAAACAAATTCTTCTTCACTCCCGGTGGTGACTCGTACGTAACTTTAAGACTCGTTTGCAACAGAATGGGAGTGAATTTCGGGTGAACTTCAGCCGTCAACCATAATCGAAATTTTTTATCACAAGCAAGCGACTTCAGAACCTTCTCTAATGTCGGTAACCAAGGCGTGACTAAATGTAAATTTTTCAAACATAACCAATCGCCAGCACTCGAACATTGGTGCAGTAATTGGACGGCAACTTCCGATTGCCCTTGACCCATAGCAACCTGGGAAATACAAAAGAATGTAGTGCGCAAATTAAATTCCAATTCCAGTTAACCGAATTCTCCTACTTGATGATATTTTTGAGCTCCAACAATTTCGTTAGCCAGTTCCTGTAATTCGTGCGACGGATCAGCTCCAGACGAAGTCAATATCAATATCGGCTCGGTCGATGCCGTTTCTCCGTATAACTTTTTCAAATTCAAAGGTGGCGGTGACAGTTCTTTGATGCCGAGAGTTCTACTTGCAAAATTGATCATAGAACTCTGTAGTCGATCAGGTCGTAACGACTGAATCAAAAGGATTTGTTGAAATGGTGAAATCTTCCTTGAAATAGCTGCTGGAATTTCCAACTCGCATTGAGAACTGTGAGCGAAAGGTCTCCACAATTCGGAATCGTGCAGCTGCAAACCAGAATAGAACTCTGGGAAAATATTTTTCAGCAACGACACGGCTAAGCCTCTCTCCTCGTCTATCCAATTCGGAAGCGTGTCCCGCACGTCATTTTGCTCCAACTTCACGTCAGACACCAGTATTCCAGTAAACGCTTCCCATTCCTGCAATTAACAACTGTTACGTGACATAATTGTACGAATAAATAGCAAATTCTAAACTTACATTATTTTCGAACAACTCCGGCTGCATGCCGTGAATTAGGTGAAGTGTAAACGAGAGGCGATCAGCTTTAAACAGCGAACGACACAAATATCTGTACACCAAGTTCAATAATGTTGTCTGCAAATTTTTTAATCTCACATCCATTTCAGTTTGATCGATCTCTTCGTAGCGAAGAGCTTGTTGAAACAAATTCAAAAACGAAGCTAAGCTAAATCGGTACATGTGATTCAACTTGGACACATCGCTTATAACAAAATAAAGATTGCTTCCGTATTCTGCCAGAGCCGAATACGAATTTCTTTCCTTTAAAACAAACAAAAATTAAAAATAACCTTTAAAATAAACCCTCTGAAATTATACTGTTTGCAAAGACGTTTGAAGACTACGCGACTCTTCCAATGCTGCAGTGATGGTCGAACTGCTACTTTTTGTTTTGTTTAATGACGAAAGAAGCTCCTTATTCTCCAGTATGTTCCCAGTAGCGTTGGCCAGTTGCTGAAATACAAAATTATTTTAAATATTTACAAATTAAAAAAAAAAAAATATTAAGATAAAATTTACTTCTAGTAAGGAATCTTCCAACTGCATCAACTGAATCTTCAATTCTTCTTCTTGTCTAAGCAAGTCTGTCAATCTGACTTCAAGTTCTGGCTTCTCATGCTGCAAAGTCAACCCCAACAACTGACCCTTGAGGCCAGTTCTGGTAGTTGTGAAGTTAACCATAGTGATAATCGACGCAGCGTCAGATGAAATCTCGGGCTGAGCGTTCCGCGTTGCCAAAAACATTTTAAACTCTTCGTTGTAATCAATAGTCTTGTCGCCCAACTGAATTACGTAACGCGGACCTTCAAGCAAGCACAAATAATGCAAACTAAAGCAAATCCACAACACTCGCTAAAATATTCACCTTGGCTTATCAGATCCCCTCGCAGCAGTGGAAACAAAACCGGTTCGATTATATCCACTTCTTGAATTAGTAGTGTTTTACCAAACCGAACAGCCAGTTCCAAAGTCGTAGTAAAATTTGCATCCTAAATAAATAATTTTCATTATGAAAAAAGAACGATATGTAGCTTTTGTAGTATTCAAACTTGTTGATTTATTATTTCCAACTTCCCGCTTTGCAAATGTTTTTTCAACCATTCTGTGGCTCTTGACGAAGGATCAATCAAAAGCGGACGAAGAGCACTCTAATATCAAATTAAACGCAAATTAAAACAAATGTTTCAAACTGCAGCTGTCAAGCGTGATTTGTGAACAGCGTGAACACTCTTATTCTAACTCTTATTCTAACTCTTAACGTCTAAATTATGCAAGTGTTTATCACTCCTAACACAACGACTAAGTTCACGCTTACCCCTGGGTTACACTCCCCAATCTAACAAATAAAAATATAATTAATACCTTTATAATAACAACTTAATTAAATTAAAAAATGTATTCATTAACATATAGTATACTGAATACAATTGTAACCTGTAATATGACAACGGCATTTTCCATGCTAAGTTCGTCTGACGGTAAACCTTCGTTTCTCCAAGTTAACTGCTCGCGTTCGCTGCTCAGAAATTTTCTCACGTCAAAATTGGTGACTTTTAACGTGTCTACCCATTTCGTTAAGTATTTATCTCTCTCGTCTTCGCTCGTCAGTGATAAGTAAGTAATGAATGCAGATGCAAGTAGTGCTTGCATGGGAAGTTTTCCTAGTTCTGTTCCCAAGTCTCCAACCTGTACAATTGAGAATATAATTTGTGGTAAACAGAGATGAAAATTTCAACTATTTATACTTGTATGGTCCAGCGTTCATATTCACTGTCCAGTTTTCCAACAAGCGATTCAGCAGCTGTGATTGTTTCTTCAGCTTTTTTCAGATTAATTTCAATTTCGGCGGCTTCTTTGGTGAATTTATTTAATTTGTCACGAAGATCTGCAACATATGTGTCGACATTGTCTAAGTCAGAGCTCAACCGTCCCATTCTGTCTTCAGCTTTCGTCAGATTCCTATTATAAAATTTTTTTATTTATTTATTTATTTTATTTTATTTTTTTTAAATTGATTTTCTAATTAAAGTGTTTGAATACTTTTGTAATTTCATTTGTTCATTTTCCAAAGGCCGAATTTTCTCCAAAATCTGTGCGTACTGAACATTTGCTTGTACCCATGCAGCCAATGGGGCAGCTGCAGCGCTTGCCCGCTTTGCATTCTATAGGTTAACAATAAAATACCAAAACATGATTTTTACACGCAAAAAATTGTAAACTATAAAATACTTTTGGATCGAAAGAGTCTTTTCTCTCCTTCACTAAATCTGTCACACTTTTGGCAATTTCTGGTGTAATTCGATGAGCGTCGAAAGATGTGATTTCTTCCTTGACGCCTCTCTTTGCTAGAAAACTGTACAAAATCATTAAAATCATTAACTTGTTCCTTTTATGATTTTATGATATAGTTACCTCTTCATGCTGTTCCATGACGTATCAAAAATACCCATGAGTCTCAAAACAGCTTCTAATATATCCCTGATCACATCCGGAGGTGCACGCAGCGACCGAATTTCCGTCAAAGCTTCGCTCTTAATTCCACCAACTGCGGCCTTGGCTAAATATTTACCGCAGTAAACCAAAAACGATGTAAATAAAAAATTAAGTAAACAACATTTCTTAATACCTTCTAGAATTAAAGGCTCAATTTCTTTCAGTTCTTCATCGATTTCTTTTTTCCTTTTCGCCAACTTCTCTCCTTCTTTCATCGTTTGCTCTCTCAAAGACTCCATCTCGATTTTCTGATCGCTCGCGTTTTGCATACTGTTAGTAATCAACTCCAGAGCTTTATCTGCTTCCGATCGCTTCTCTGCTAAAAGTTTGCTTTGCTCGCCCGCTTGAGATTTTAATTTCGCAACTATCTCTTTTGCTTCGTTTAACTTCGATACGCCAGCCTGTAAATGTTTCTGCCGCTCGCTAATCCTCTTCTTCTTCCGGTTGTACACGGTTAAATACGTCTTGAGAAACATCATGAATCGCCGAGGAGTGGAAATATTGTCGGAAATAGTTTCGTGAATTTGCACAAAATAATTAGGAAAATCCGTCGGACCGGAAAAATGTCTTTTTTTGGATTTTTTCTTATCTATTTCAGTTTCCTTTTCTACTTTTTCATCTTCACTTGCCTTCTCACCCGACAAAACCAACTCTGGAATCTGTTCCGAAAACACATAATAATAATAATAATAATAATCTATATAATAAAAGAAAAAGTCTCGCGGGGTTCTGCTTCCGTCACGGAAGTTGGGTTCTGTTTAGCAACATACTGCTGCAACAGCGGTTGGAATTGTTGCAGCAGTATGTGTGTTTGTTGCTACGCAGTTGGCATTGTTGCAGCAGTTTGTTTGTTTG
>JAQFZP010001304.1:0-20471 GCA_034695745.1 Geophilus truncorum | reverse complement strand
GTAGCTCCGTGTCGCAACAAGAAAATGAGAAACGTTTCAGTCGGGCGGTGCTGTATCCGAGCCAGTGCGATGGTTTATCTCACCACTACAACGCCAAAGTGAGTCACAAACCCAACAATGGGAGACGCGACCTACTGCGCAAAGGGCCGCTCGTCGTCGGACGGCGAGCTGATCGACATCGACGACGATTTTCGCAACGAGGCCGACTGGGGCAACGACGAGCGAACTTTCACACTTCCCCGGCCGACCAACGGCAGTCGCGCGAGCAAAAAGAAGTTCAAGTACCAGAAAGAAGTCTCCCTCTACCGCCAAAACAACAACAACAACAACATCAACGACGAGAAAAACCATCTGATCGAAGCAAAACCCAAGAAAAAAGGCTTCCGAAAGCCGAGCATGAAATCGGTGGGGAATCTCGTGCATAAAATCATGTCGTCCATCACGATCAGCGCGCAGAACAACAATCTCAACCCGTTCGTAACGACGGGCCGCGGCGGCGGTGGCACCCTGTACCGGCACCGGCGCGCGTCGATGTCGGCGTCGACCACCGACATTCGGCCGCACAACTCGCACGGCGCGCGGCCGGAGCTTTGTCGGAGCAAGACCCCGGGTGTTACGGGGCTTCGTAACCATGGAAATACCTGTTTCATGAACGCGGTGTTGCAGTGTATCTGTCACACGGATATTTTAGCAGAGTATTTCGTGATGGATCAGTACAAAATCGACCTGACGCGCAGGAATAAGAAGAATTCAAAGAAGTTCGGAACGAGGGGTGAAGTTACGGAGCAGCTGGCGTTGCTCCTGAAATCGTTGTGGTCGTGTCAGTACACTCCTGAGATATCGAACCAGTTCAAGACGATCGTTGGCAAGTACGAGAGTCAGTATTTGGGGAGTAATCAACACGATGCGCAGGAGTTTCTCTTGTGGTTGTTGGATAAAGTGCACGAGGATTTGAATACGGCCACCAAGAAAAAGTACAAAAAATTCAAGGTAAGGACTGAGCAGGTTTTTGTTTATTTGTGACGTCACTTTTTGTTTGTTTTGTTTGTTGTTGGGGACACCGTGGTTGGGGGTAAGCCCAGTGGCAAGATGGCGGCTCGCTGTGCAGGGGATTAGAGGTTTTTTTTGTGGGTTTTTTTTTTGTTTGGGTTTGAAGGTTTTGGTTTGTTTTTTAAAATGGATTTTGGGTGTTTTTGAAATGTTTTTGGGGTTTTGAGGTTGCGGTGATTTTTTTAAATGGGTTTTTAGGTGTTACACAATTTAAAATTTTTTATTATTATTTTTTTTTTATGTATTTTAGTATTTTTAAATGCATTTTTAATTATTTTTATTGATTTTTTTTATTCTTAAATTATTTTTTTTAAATAATGTCATTAATAATGACATTATTTAAAAAAAAAAAACTAAAAAATAATGACTCATTATTTGTCAATATTTTTTAGTTTTTTTAAATGCATTTTTAATTAATTTTTATCAATTTATTTGACTTTTTCTATCTTTAAAATATTATTTTTTAAACACTGTCATTGTTTATCAATGATGATGAGTGAAAAATATCGATAAAATTCTAACTTTTATCGATATTTTTCACTCATTTTTACATCTAAATCGACCTTCCCAACTTTAAAAACAAAAACTTATAAATTTCTTCACTTTATTTCAACTTTTTAAATTTATTATTCTTCATCTCGGATCCACCCAGTATTTTGTAACACGCCAACATAATCGCCATATTCTCAACTTCATTTTCTTTTCTTTTTTTTTTTTGTTCTGAATTTTGATGACTAAATGCGAGTTGGGTAATCCCGGGATGAATGAGAGTTGTTCATGCACGGCTTGACGAGGTAACGAGGAAAAAGATGGAAAAAGGTCGTCGGTTAAGAGCAAATTGTTTTCACATTGGCGTCAATACCGTGTAATTTACGTCTGACCTTCTCCATATCGTCTCTTCGCATTTAAATTTTATTTTATTCGTTGGGAAAATCCGTATCCTGTGCTCTATTACTTATTTAAATTGTGCAGGACGTGGTACAGGAAGTCCTCTAGTTTTGCTCGCACACCACACAATCACCAATGGAATTCGTTAATGGAAGCACTATTAACTATTTTTTAAATTTTTTTCATGTTATTACATGTATACAACATTAGTTAACGCTTTAAAAAAAATCATTTCGTGTTGTTAAACTGAAATTGGGTCACCAAGCGGCGAATTTGAGAAGTAAAACGCCCTTGTTTCTCAATTTCCAGTTGGTTACCAAATGGAAAAATGAAAAAATTATATTTCCTGATCCAATTCACCCAGTTTAGCTCGCAAAGTGAGAAATAAATAGGCCAAACCAGTTTTATTGTATTTTTTTTTTTTACTACCTGTTTTTAATACTGCGGTTCATATTCATTTCATTAGGCTTAAATCTGTAGTAAAAAAAATTCATTCCTGTAAAATGATGTTATTTGTTGTTGGTTTAGGGTGTCTTTTCTAGGATTAGAATCTGACAGCTGCATCGGACTTTGAAACAAGCATTACTTGTTGTTTTTTAAAGTAAAAAGCTATCAGTGACGTCATACTGATAGATAATTATATTTATTTAGTAATTTTTTTTTTATTTTTTTTAGTTAATTAGCTTGGAAATCGTGTAAATCAAGTGGGAAATGTTTATTTTTCGTTTAGAATTCATGATAAAAGGAGGATTTGTGTTGCGATAATGGCGAAATCGAGTTTCAGCTTCGGGAGTCGGGTTTTGGGCACCCGAGTTCAAAGACCTCTCGTTGAGTGCACGCAGACTTGTTTTTGGGTTTGTTTTGCTTGCACATATCACGGAAAGACAAGTGGAAGTATTTTTTTCAAGTAAAAACTCGAATGAAAAAATTTAAAAAAATGTTTGGGCTGATTTAGCATGGGGTATAGGTCTGGCGAGAGTCGTTTAAGCTGGGGTATCGGGCTGTGGGGAGATGAAAGTGTTAATTTTATTGGGAAAGTAAGTTTTGTAATTTTCTTGTCGATATGAGGTCATTTGGACATTGAGATAACTAAGAGGAAATAGTTGGAATTTTATTGGTGTTTGCTGCCGATAAGATTTTAAGCCTTTATTTCAAAAAAGAATTAGAAAAATTTTTTTTTTTTTTTTTTTTTTTTTTTTTTTTTTTTGGTCGTCTGGGATGATTCACAATTGAACGAAATGGTTTTTGTGGTAAATTTTAGGGATGACCGATCCATGTCTGTGGTCAGTTGGCACGTTTGAAGGGTGAATAAACCGGTACTGGCTTTTGAAGAGCGAAAAATGCGGTGATGAGTGATTGCGAGCACGTCGAAATGGTGACGTAACCGAACAAGTTTAAATTGATTCGCCCTTGACTGATTTTTTTTTTAACTTTGAAATTTTTAATTTGATTCAGCTATAACATGAGAAAGTTTGCGATCGAGATTAAATTCCTCAAACGTATTTATTTTTTTAAAAATAAACACGGAATGATCGGCTAAGGATTTCCTTTTGGAAGTTTGCCAAAGAAAATGAAAAAAAAAAAAATGGAAAAAATTTGACGGAAAAAAGCGAAATGGAATGTTGTATCAAGTACACGGAAATGGTGAATTGCTAGATTTATGAACTATGTTTAGACGAATTCAAAAAATTAGTGATTTTTTACAAGTTTTTGGGTTTTGTAATTTTTTTTTTTGAAGTTTGGAAGTTTGACACCAGAGGGAGTTTTTTGATTTGTTGATAGGGAAAGTCGATGACCAGATTATTGAGTTAATTTTGTATATTTTAGAGGCGATAATATTTTTTTTTTCATGTTTTATTTATGCTTTGGGTCTGCGGTCTCGTTATCGCATTGATTTTTGCTGTAGTTTGATAAAAATGAGAAAATGAATGAATGAAAAGAAAAAATGGGCACTGAATCAAATTTTGAAATGATGCGTGAGATTTCTCCTTTTTAAGCTCCATAATTTTCTGCCTCGAGAGACCAATTGGATTAGATTGAGTGAAAAATTGAAAAAGCGATAAAAAAGCGAAAAATTCGGAGAAATCCAAAATAAAAAAATAAAAATTATTAATAAAGAATGACGTAAAATGGCGAGTAATTCACAAACTTCCAAGAAAAATTCAAATTAAGTATTTAAAAAACCCTCTTTAATCCTTTAAAAACAGCTTTTATTGTCTTTTAAAGAATGAGATCATCATTAATAGCAGGATTCATTACGGAAATGGACGAAATTCGCTGTAATTATCTATTGTGAAAGGTGTCGACTCGCGAACGGCGTCATTTTCAGTTTTAAATGTCTGTCGTAGCGATAAGACAAGGTCAAGGTTATCACGTTTCTTCCCGAGTTTCTCCTTTATTTTCATCATCCTCCCGATAAATGACAGCTATAGGATGTTTGTGACACACTCTTAACGACTTCCGATATGCAACAACTTTATTTAATTAACACTTTGTGCGAGGAAAAATGAAATTCTAATTTACGAGTTGCCATTACGGTGTGAAATAAAGAGAATAATTTCTTAACAGGTCGTTAGTCGTTACCTATTTTTCACCAGGTTAATTGCCCCGAGCTCGCTGACTCAGAAATACAAAGAATTTAATTGTGGGAATAGAACTTTGATTTTATTTATTTTTTCTGTGGAGAAAATGAGGCCAGTGGTTTATTAACTACAAACGGGGTTAAATGGCAGTTTCGCGAGTAATGGTATTGTGAAAGCAATTCGACCGTGAGTTTTAATTTTTAATGTTATATTTTAGTGGGTGTGAAAAGTCGTAAAAATATTTAAATCACTTTGTTTTGTTGTGTTTTCCAGGGCAGTCATGGCCGCCCAGAAGAAACGGTCGCAGCTGAAGCGCTTTCGAATCATTTGAGATGTAACAGCAGCTTCGTGCATGATTTGTTCCAAGCGCTTTACCGATCTTCGCTCACGTGTCCCAAGTGCCAAAGTCGGAGCATCACCTTCGATCCGTTCCTCTGCGTCTCAATACCCATTCCGCAAAGGCAAATGCGACCGGTTTTCATCACGGTGGTCTACTTAGATCAACAACCCAAACAAGTAAAGAAATAGAATTTAAATTTTGTAAATATTTTTATTATATTTTTTTTCCATTAGGTGAGGTTGGGATTGAGTATTAATTCTCAGGCTAATATTCGGGAACTTAAGGAAATTCTGGCACCCGATGCAGGAATTCCTGAAGATAAGGTTTGTTTGGGAAATGTTTTTTCTTTAAGGAAATTAAAATTTAAAATTTTTTTTTTTAGATTGTGATAACAGAACTTGTGCCTGAAGGGTTTCATCACACGTTCAGTGATAGTCAACCGGTGAGCGCCATTCACGAAAACGATAATATTTTTGCAATACAAGTTCCTACGCCGAGGCCAGTCAACGCTCGAGAGGGAGAATATCTTCTGTTGGTCTGGATCAACCGACTGGGAACCGGATGTCAGGGGAAAAGGTGTGAAAAAAAAATAAATTTGAATGTTCAAAAATTAATTTTTATAATTTTTTTCAGGTTTGGATGTCCGTACGTGAAAGAACTAGCTCGCGAAGTCACTTTTCAGGAACTTGAAACGGCCGTTTTATCAACAATGCAGGGGATTTTGAAAGAAGGAGTCGTCGAGCAGGTGATCGCATCGTTTTTGCATTTCCATTTTTAGTCATAACCTGTTTTCCTTTCATCTCCAGGTTAAACACGGACCCATAGTCCGGTTTCGGGTCGTGGACGGCATTCCGGGCAAGTGTTATTTACCCTACGACGTCGATCACCCTCTCTACATGCCAACAGTAGACAAAGCACTGAGTCTGTGCGACAACGAAAGGGGTCCGAAACATCTCAAACTCATCGTCGAATGGGATTTGGAGACGAGAAAAGAGTATTTTATTTTTTTTTTTTAATTATTTTAATGGTTTTATTAATTTTATTAATAATAATTTTTTGTTTTAGAATGGTGACGAACATCGATGACGTCATCGAGGAACACGCGAGTGTCAACGAAGTGAAGAACGAAGAAACACAGTCGTCGTCAGCGACCCTGGCGGAATGCTTCGAGATGTACACCCAGGAAGAGAAGTTGGGACCAGAAAATCCCTGGATGTGTCCTAGTTGCAAACAGTTACGCCAGGGGGTGAAGCGACTGGGGTTGTGGACTGTGCCTGATATTTTAGTCATTCATTTGAAACGCTTTAGACAGGTATTAATGGTGAAAAAATTGAATTTTTTGGAATTTTCATAAATAAATTCAATTTTTTTTTTTTTTTTTTAAAGACATCGACACAGCGGACGAAACTAAACACGATGGTCGAGTTTCCGGCCGTGGGTCTGGACATGTCGTCGCACATCGTCGGACGGAATTTTCATAGCAATCACGTGCACACGAACGGGTTCAGCACCTCTTTAAACTACTGGTCGCCATGGCGACGGCACCGGAGTCGGTATCCGAGACACGAAGACAACTTGTACGATTTATATGCAGTGTGCAATCACCATGGCAACATGCAAGGGGGACATTACACTGGTATATTTAAATTTAAAAAATATATATCTCTTAAAAAAATCATAATTTTTTTTTTAATTTAATTTTAAGCGTACTGCAAGAACCCTACAGACGGAAACTGGTACTCGTTTGACGACACCAAAGTGGAGCAGCTGCAAAACGAAGCGGATGTGGTCAGTCCGAACGCCTACATCTTATTCTACCAAAAAAGTACGCTGACCCACTCTAGTGCCAGCAGCTCCACCTCGTCGTCCTCATCTTCGGGGAGCTCCGACCATTGGGCCTTTCACATGCCCAGTTTTAACTATGCACCACCAAAATTCAGCAAATCTCAGGACAATCTCGTGGGACTAAAGGGTAAAATTCGAGATTATATCTTCGTTCAATCAAAATGTTAATTCTTTTATATATATATATTTTTTTTTTAGATACAATCGACGATGAGTTTCGTCACAATTCCCGCAAACCGAGTCCGTTCACGCGCGGCATCAGGCCGTATTGCTCAATGGCTCCGATAGGGTCGCACCAAAAGAAACCGGAAGCTGCTGTGATAGCCGAACCCGATCATTATTCCGACGACGACGAACAATACAACAAATTGTGCGCTACAGAGTCCCGCGTTTGATTTCCCACCTTCAGCACGGAAATTCATTTATCAACAATGTCATATCATCACATTTATTGTTTTTATCGTAGTTTTTAAAGACATTTTTATAATTTTTTTTTTTTAAACTTCTTTTTCAAAAAAAAAAAAGGCTTAGAAGTGTCAATTTTTATTTTTTTTAAATGTTTATCGTGAAGGTTCACATTTCAAAGCACAATGGTTGATTTTATTACAAATGACGTTCAGTTATTCAATATGGAGTCACAACGGTGAAAACATTCCATTGAAATCAAGATTGTACTTAAAGAAAATTATTTATTTTTATCATTGTATCCAACCGGTCGCAAATCATGTTTTTTTTTTGTTTTTTTTTCTGTTTGTTTAAATGTAAAAAGTGCCTCGAGTAGAAAATAGGCAAAAATAAACAAAGAGAAAATTTCATAAATTATAAATTTATAACCATTAGCTGCAAAGTTTATTTTCACGTTGTTAAAATGAAATTTTTATAAAATTGTTAATTATTAAGAAAAATAATATTTAGGTGCGTAAATAAGAAGTTTACTTTAGAAACGTGTTGTCCCTGTGAGAAAATTCTATTTTCGAAGGAAAAATATGTATAATATCTTGTAATATATAAAAAAAAATTAAATATATAAATAAAAATAAATTTTTAGAAAAATCTGTACGTTTTATTATTGCACATAGAATACACTGAAATTTTCCATTAATAAGAGCGACACATCATTTCAATTTTTAATTCCAAAAACCGCCACTAAATATCGATTTAATCCGCTGAATCTTTCTTCGGTCGATTTCGACCCATTTGCAAATTGTTTCCAGACGAAGAACTTCGGGATAAATTCACGTTCGACGAGGAACCCATACGCGCATTGGGCGGTTGAGAACCCCTTCCATGAAGTCCAGACGAAGATCCCGTACGTAGCAATCCGGAAGTAGTTTTCGGTGTGTTTTGATTCGGAAACTTAGCTCCCATTCCTGACACTGTGTGACGCCCTGGACTTTGGTTCTGCATTTGAAGCGAGGAAATCGGAGAAGCCACTTGTCGTGAAGCGACCGTCGGCGAGCTGGGACCCATGGTCCGTTTGAGCCCAGAGTTTGCACTTCCGGTTCGTTTGACAAGCTGACTTGGACCGACGCACGTCCGAGAAACGGGAATCGAGGCTGGTTCGTCTTCTTTTTCGATGTTTGGTGGTGAGTAAGGGCATGGTTCGACCGTTATGTCCGGTTGGGGGCTTTTGCAAGGTGTTACGACGCGTTTGATGGGGGTTGCTGAACGTTTGATCATCGGAGCGGGTGGTGGGGTCTCGATCGAGGCACCGGTCATCATGTTAGGAAAAGGGACGGATGAAAAAGGGGCGTCTTGACCACCCGCTGCTTTGCGCTCTTCTTTATCGAATTCTCTGGTTTTTGTCTTTGAAAAAAAATGTTTTGAGTTTTGTGTTGGGGTTTGAGTGGATTTTATTTTACCAGCATTTTGGGCATTGGCACGCCTTTGTAGAAATGTCCATCCGATCCTTGGATTTGGATTTCTTGTCTGGATTGTGATGGAAATGAGGGTTTTGGTGTTAGATAACAATTGGACATTGAGTTTTTATGCTGTTATGTTTGGGTGAAAAGTTTCGCCACCTAGTGTTGAAATTTAGCAGTAAAAAGTGGTTTTGTTGATTTTGAAAACGGAATTCTATTGCGTACCACACAAACAGTGATTTGCCCTCTGGTGGTAAAACTTAGTACATCGAAATAAATGTTAGGGAAAAGTTTGACAAATTCATTCAAATATCTTCTTCTACTGACTGAAACTTCTAAATTTTAACACTAGGGCATTTCATCCAAACACTTTAGCAATATTTACTTGATTATTGGAATTTCCTCGAACATTTGTCTGCAAGTGAAAAACCAATTACAAATCTTTTTAAACTGTCATAAACATCAACTCCTACGCTCCAGTTTTTCCTAATCGTTGAAAAGGAAACGTCAGTGTATGACTTCCACCACAATATCGTGAATCTAAATTGTCGGGAATATCAATAAAACCTCTAAACAAAACAAAAAAAAAATAAACAAAAAATTAACAAACACAAAAATAAATTTATAAAAAAAAAAAAAACCAAAACTTACTCTTCGTGACCCTCTTTAAGTGGACTAAGAACACTCACAGGTTGGATGCGCTGAGTTTCCAATTGCATTCTCTTATTCTGCGCAGCCTCTTGATTTCCACGTTTGAACAGAAACTTTTTGCTCAAACTCATCCTAAGAAAAAAAAAATTATTTTTTAATTATAAAAAAAAAAAATCTCAAATTTACCTCTTTTGCTGACGTAACAACTCGATTTCGTACGTCGTAAACGGACTTATCGACTGCTTCGCCGGCAAACATGGCAGCGGTGCGTGGGGAGTTGGATAACTAGAAAAATTCAATTTCAATTTTTTTTTTTTTTTTTTTTATAGAAAAAGTAAAATACTTCATTCCCGTGGCCAACACGGGTTTATCGCACGAGACGCAATGGAACTTCTTCAAAAGCTGTTTCCTGGTCGCAGCGCCCTCATCCGGACCGCCGAGATTCGCCAACTTCTTGATCTTGATCAACAACATCCGAACTTTCGAATTGATGTATTCTTTCAGCGGTGTAATCTCGCTGCGATCTGCTTTAAGCATCAGAGCGTCGTTGATGGTGTTGAAAGTAGTTAAATGACACTCGTCCTGGAGGTAAAGTAGATATTTTAATTTTATAAAAAAAACAAAATAATTCAAAATTTTACGTACCACGTAAGAAATTTTATCCTCCAAAGCCGTCATCTCTTGTTGAAATTCGTTAAGTGCAGTTTCGAATATTTCGTGATCGACTTTCGATTCGACAGCCATCTTGTCCGCTTTCTACGAATTTCAGTGAAAAAAAAAATGTTAGTCAAAGTGTTGCGCTCCTTGGTGTCAAAGTTTGGTTCTTTTAACACATACCTCTTCTTTTAGCAACGCCACCTCTTCGGTCTCGGCTTTACTTTCCTTCAAAAGTGCGTAATTTTCGTACAACTTCTGTATCTGTTTATTCTTATCCAACCCTTCTTCGAGAATCTGCGAAATCTGCTCGTTAAGCGTCTCCATTGTTTCGTAAAGCTCGAGAATTTTCATCCTCGCCTCCTCCAAAGCCCCGGAATCTTCCGCGACCGATTCAGTGTGCCCGGCACTTCCGGTCGTCGATATTTTCTCCACTTTGCGCATCACTTCGCGCAGCTCTTTCTCCATATCCCCGACTTTCCTCGAAATCGCAGTGTCGGCGAGATCTTCGTCCGATGCCATACTCTTGTCGCTGATACTTCCACGAGGCATCGAACCGGTCATTTGGTCATCGAGGAGGTCTTTGGCCTTGAGATTGGACAGAAGTTCTTCTTCGAGTTGATTTTTTATCACGATGATTTCGTTCGCATCGAAACCCTCGTCTATCATTTTCTGTAGGATGTCGTTCAGGATCTTGTCCTGTAATTCGTACTGCAGACGGTATTTCTCTACGAATTTCGCAGCGTGTCGAATTCGGATGATGTGGTCCAAGATGGCCGGTGACACTCCGGCTACATAATGAATTTAGACAATTATAATACAAGGTGATGTAGAATTAGTGTTATCTCCAAATCACTCGAAGATATGTTTGATCTGATGATCACATTAGAGAGTTAGTGTAAACAACTTACAAACAAACAAAAAGTTCGTATACCAATTTTTACTGGACATGCGTAGTTCACAGCAACTGCGATTGTTTTGCTGCCAAGCCACCATTTTCTGTCAGTTAAGTTTTCCTCCTCCATTTTAGGTCAAAATCGAGTTGTTTTTTGTAAAATTTAAAATTTATAACAACATTTATTTTTTTACATATCTTTCTTAGTAATGCTTGACAGTTTGAAAGTTTGGTAACTTGAATGTATCAAGTTGCCAACTTACAAATGAACAAAGTTTTTGGTTTGTTTGTTTGCAAATTTGTAGCTTATAGTCTCGTGTTTTCACTAACTCTTGTTGTATAAAAGTTGAGTGTGGCAAATCTAATGGTCACAGAATTTTTGATTTTGATGATCAATTTGTAACTGTTTTATGGTCTAAAAATAATTTGTCCATTTTTTTTTTAAGTCATACCCAACTTCTAAATACAATTTGTATCAAATACAATTGTAATACAATGCCATCATCAGATCAAACATTATTTTGAGATAACACCAATTCTGAATAACCCTGTATATGTTTAGATTTTTTTAATACTTATGTCTGAATAGAGTTCCTTGTCCATTTTTGAGTCCATTATTTGCTGAAATTTTAATTAGTGATTTATTATAATGTTTTGTTGGTTTTGTAATACTTTACCATTAAGTTTTGTGTTTGTCTAGTTATGATTGTAATCTTCTGTTTTATTCCCGTATCTTCTTCATCTCCTTCACTTTCTGTGTCAGTTGTGACCTTTCTCCTTCTGACCGTTGGTCTTTCAAGTTGTATACCTAAGACTTTCTCTACTGCCACCAGGGAGTCTTCCCACACTGTTTCACTCACATAAGTCATTTCTAAGTTTCTCTGAAATAAGATTTAAGCGGTGATCTGATTATTGTGTGGTTGAGGAAGTGACAATACATACAACTCTTTGCACAACTGATTTCATCTCGTCACTGAATCCTCCTTCTTTGATTTCAGTTATTTGGTTGTTTGCTTCTTCAATCATGATTGATAACTAAAGGTAAGATTGAAGTAATGTACTGTATAATTAAGATTTGTAGATTAGTTAAATTGGTAATAGTTGTGAAAAATAGTGTGAAATTGTGAGATAATACACTTCTGGTAATTTAGAGTTCAGAAAGACATCTTTGCAACTTTGAAAAATTTTCCAAATATTGACCACTTCTTACACAAATCTTCAAACATTTGCAAAAAATCTACATAAATTTACAAAATTTTACAAAAATCTATCAAATTTTGCAAATCTATCAAATTTTGCGAATACCGGTATATCAAATTTACCAAATTTTGCAAATATACCAAATTTTGCAAATTCTATAATATTTTTACAAAAATGTACAAATTTTTTGTAAAAATCTATCATTTTTTTTTTTTTTTGCAAAAATCCACCAAATTTTGCAAAATCTACAAAAATTTACAAAATTTTGCAAAATTCTATCAGATTTTTTCAAAGTTTTTTCAAACTCTCTCACCTGACTAATCAACTGCTCAGTCATATCCATCCTCTTGCTCTGCGTGACCCTCTGTGCCATCTCTACGTACTGAGTAGTGGTCAAATCAGGCGCATACTTCTGAATATGACCCAAAATATCCTCCGACTCAGCTCTGAGCAACGTATCAACCTGATCCTCCAAAATCCTCATCTTCCTCTGCACCGCGATCCAAGACTGCTTCGACATAATCACATTCTTCCCCATCGACGCCTTCGCTTCCTCGTCTATCACAACATCCTTCAAAGCACGACCGGAAGTCGACTTGGAGAACGCCTTCTTAGTGCTGGACGTCGCGGACACCGACTTTACCGTCTGTTTCTTCTCGGTCGACTTGGTGGTCGATGTTTCTTCGGACGAGGTCTTGTACATGAACTCTTCGGATTTCTTTTCGGGTTCCCTGATAGTGGGCGTCATGGCCATTCCGGGGACACCGGACACTGACCGTCGGGGAATCAAAGACGGAGGAATCATCTCTTGAAATGCGTCTACTTTGATGGCCGCTCGCAAGGAGAAGTCGTCCAGAATCCCCGCGTCGAAGGAGGCGTCTAAAAGTTTTTCGATTCTCACCACCATGATGTGGAGTAAGGAATACATGTAGTTGAAATTAACGGCGCCGATTTCCGGGCTTCCAATCGCCATGTCCAAAAGCTGTCGCAAAGTTACTTCTACAACCATTTTTCCGCTTTTCCTACTTCAAAGATGAGATTTTTCTTGTAAAAGATTTATTCTCGTTAATGAACGAAAATAAGATTCTGTCAGAATTTTTCCCCGATTTAATATGTGTCGTCTGCTTCGATCAGATTCCTAACTAGAAAATGGCGGGAAAGGTGATTATGTAGTAGTGAAACGTTAAGTAGAGTTTATTTTACATTAAATTACAGTAAAGTTGATTAAAAATCAGTTGTTTAGGCTAATTTGCCTTTCAATTTGTCCCCCTCGACGCCGGGCGGGTTGGCGTCATGTTTCGTTGCTTGACAACGTGATCGTATTAAGTCTCGCGCAATAACTACGGTATTGGTTTTGTCCACAGATGGCGAATTGATGGTTTTGGAGCTGTCAGAGCAACGTCGTGAGTAGTTTTCTTATCTATTCTGAAGCAAGAAAGAATCTAGTATTCGGAAGAACTATGAATTTCGCATTTAGGTGAGTCTTTATACGTTTTTCAACAAAATTACACAAAATGCCGGCAAATATCGACTGTTAACGCTAACAGGTAACCAAAATCAGCGCAATAATCGAGAAATTAAGCCTTTTGTCAACTGTAGAACAAATTAGGCTTCGACAGAAAAACCCATGTAATTTTCGTTTCACTCGGATTGAAACAAGCCGGAATGTGTCTTTTTTTAAATTTAGTGTCTTAGTAAATTGCTGCACTTTGGTTTGGTAGCAGAATTTTAGAGAAAAAAAAAAACAAAAATAAAACTTGTGAAAGGGTGCTAATTTTATTTATTTTAGCAGTAGGTGGCGCTAATATTAAGAATAATTTTTATCAATAAACAAGCGCGCGAAAACAATGCCAATGCATAACGCTGCTCTAAATTGTCCAAATATTTCGAACGTTTGCTTGAGTATTTTGAGTTCGAATTTAAATGTTTGCTCAATTTATTTGCACTTACCAGCTTCGCACATTGTGATGAAGTAGTTGTTGCGTTAATTAATGTATATAATGGTGATTTGATACTGCGAGCTAAACAAATCGTTTTGTTCTTGCGAAAAAACATCGAGCAACTTTATCTGTATGATTTCGATGTAAAGGAATTTAGTTTTCGAAATTTGATGTATTTTGGCGGATCTAAATTGATGGATTGGTACGTATATATTGTTAAATATTCAACTTAACCGGAACTTGCGTTTAAAAACTTTTCAAATTTTAAAGTAAAAAGTCACTTTCAGTTCTGTTAGATAATTACAATTCTTATCCCTGAAATTTTAACAACCCAATTATACTGGAAGTGCTCTTCTAGTGTTTTCAGTGTATTTTGCAAAATAAGGAAGAGTTATTCTGGTTTTGATGAAAGTTTTAGGTTTTCAAAGCATCCATCAACAATCTTATATTTACAAATCTGGGTATAATTTTACTTCTCAGACACTGCGTGGATCTCAATTAACCCCTTCTGAATCCATTGAAAACGTTCAAAATACACGTTTTTGACTGTGTACAGTTACACACAGCAGTTTTTAAGAGTGTTTTAGCATTGTTTTTTAGCAATAATAATGCTAAAATCAGCATTCAACATTTTTAAATCAGGGATTAAAGCATGGAAAAATTTGGGAAAAAATAAATTTTGTAAATTTATATAATACAATAAGGACGTCATTTGAGAAAATATGGTATCAATTAAAAGCTGATTTATACAGCAATTTCGGTTATCAAAATCTTCACGAATCAAGAATATCTAATAAAAACTCATATGGCAATACGTCCTTACGCATTTACACATCCAACTCACTCACTAACTAACCAACCAAAACCAATCTTTTTCCTAGAACATCGAAGACGTACAACTCTCCGTAGACTGCCACATGTGTGATTTGTTCACCCTCGAAATGTGCAACTGGATGCCGAACATCAACCATCTGGATCTCGCCGTTTGCGAGGTAGACGAAGACTCGTGGTCCCTGATCGCCAAACTGACCTTGGTCGAATTCGAAGGCCAGACTGACACTCCTTTTACATCGGCCAATGCGAACTGCCTACCAAATGCTACCACACGATTCCTCGATCCATGGAGCACATTGAGAACTTCAACGTTAGCCTCTCTGATCTACGAGCTGCAACAGCGACAGTTCAATTTCAGTTCCCTCAACTTGGACTGCAACTTGGACTACATTGAGGATGAGCTCGAAATTGCGATGACCACGTGCTTCGGGCACGTGGTCATCGCAATTTCGAGCTCATCCTGAGATCATTATAACTTCTCATTTGTACCCTTCAAGAATCCTCTGAACTCTAACGATGTTTGGAAGTCTGCGCAGTCTCTGCATCAACGTCGTGGCTCACGGGGACAAGATCAACTTCTGGACAATTCAAATTCAAATTTTCTCTTTGACCCTCTTCGACACGCCGGACCTCGACCGTGTATTTGTACAGGATTTTCGACATATGTCCCATGTCCGTATTTGGATACGTTGAAGTGGTGGAGATGTGATGGGCTAGTAACAAAACTGCTTTCGAGATGGCGTGGTTAGATCTTAAACAACTTGTTTAGCATCAATCCCGCCATCTCAGAAGCACTTTTGTTGCAGAGCATCACATCCAAATGTTTCAACTTTCAACGAAAAGAGAAGTTGAAGCATTAGAATGTGATGCTCTGCAATTTGTTGGGACCGATCGGGGTCGAGAATTACCAATGATGTGATTAGGTAGCATTTTGACGACTTTTGTTGCAGGAAGAGGCTAAGTACAATGTCGAGTTACAGATGCAATTTTACTTATAACCTTTTTTTTTTTTTTTTTTTTTAACATTTTTGGGATTTAAATTTAAAGTGTTTTTTTTTTTTATGGGTTAAATTTTAAGTGTTTAGATTCATGTAATGGCAGTTCTATATTATTGAAAATTTGTTTATTTAAAGCTTTTATTTTTCAAATAAAAAAAGCAAAAAATTAATTAAAAAGTTTCATTATTAAAAATACTCGTATATGTTTTTTAAATGATTTACCGCTCTCTAATGATAACAAATCATTAGCAGCTGCAAATTAACGTCATTGTTTGTGGCTATATGCAATAAATTTGGTTTGATGTTTCAAAGCAAATATAGAATGACGCAAAATTATTTTTTCTGCTGAAGTCAACAGGAAACTTGATAACAAAATGAGAAAATTCCAGGTATTGCATTTCAGTACGTACTTCTCATTTTATTGCCTTTACGAACTATCACTGTAACTATGGGTCTACATCAAACTGTCTCAATTGTGAGTTTTGAATACTTTTTACAATGTATTCATAATGTATAACGTTCTAATTTGGTATTTAATCCAACAGATTTTCTTTATGACCATTTGGATATTGTTAATGAGTGTCGCATATGGTTTTCCTAATTGCTACTGTCCAGCAGTTGTTTGTCCACGGCGGATTCGAGATTTATCTATTAATGAATACAATCAGAGATGTTGTTGTTGCAATTCATGTGATAAATTTTAATAAACAATGAAAAGTGTGTCGACTCTGTGCGTAATTTTTTAATCAGGTAGTTTATAGAGAGCGTCCACAAAGTACGTTATGCAGGCCATGCAAATAAGGCATAGGTAAGTGACGTAAGGGAAGTGACATAGGCAAAAGTTTGAAGTGATTGTAAAAAATATTTGTATTTAAATCCGTGCAAAATAATGAAAAATATAAACTTGAAAAAGAAGTATTTTAGAGTGAAATTTGAAAATTACATTTAAAGTGTGACGTTTTTGTGTTCAAGAGCTTGGATAAATGCATAAAAAATAATATATGATATAAAATAGATATTTTTCCTAAAAATGCATAAATTGACTTTTTTGCCGAAAAATGCATAAAATGTTACAATTTCGCATTAAGTAAATTTAATTAAAGAATTGGAAAACAAATTGCTACAGTTCTACAAAGAAGTTTTTTTAAATGTTTTTTCACACAAAAATTAATTGCAGATGCTCTCAAAAGGTGATAAAACTCACGAATCATTAATAGCAGAAGTTTATTTTAATACCAAAATTATTAATTTTAAATATGCTCCAGTTACAATTTGTGATGTTGAGGAATATTTTTTTCGATTTAAATGTATTTTAACTGATAAACGACATTCTCTGACTGTGGAACACTTGCAATAGACTTTAATTTTGTATTGCAATAATCTTGTTGATCAGAAATGATAAAGAGTGAGTTTAGTTTTTATTTTTATATTTTAATATTCTATTGCTTATTTTGAGGACTTTCAGTGGATATATGTTCATATAAAACTGAATTTTTAATGCATAAAAATCCAGGCTCTATTTTGTAACGAAATAAAAATAATTGTTATAATTATTGATTTTATTTAGAAGCTGCGAAAGAAGTATCAGAAGAAGTAAAACAAAATCGACTAATTAGGTTCAAAGGTGTTATTCCGATATCAGCGAAAAGAAAGATCGAAATTGACATTTTGAAAGAAAGACTAGAGAAATTGTTGATTGAAAACATTGGTGTAAAAATCAAGCTGAAACTACAGTTAATATCTAATATAAATTAGTGATGTAAATAATTTATATCATTAATTTTTTAAAAAATAAGTTCAAGAGATAAAAGATATATTTTTAGTAATAACTAAAATGAAAAATTTAAAATAAGAGGGTTGATAATTTATTAGCCTAGTTGTACTAAGCTCTCGTTATATCTTTGAAAAAGGCATCTTACTTGTTAGTTTTAGGTTACTAAATTAGGTTTAAGATTCTGAGTTTATACTTAAATTTAAGACTATTACAAGTATCTAAACCTAGTTCAAGCCTTTTAGCATGTGCTTATTGTTGCGTTGTGCTTTCATTCTTGTTAGGTTATGCTTTCTAATTGTTTCTAACAATGATGTGTTGCATTAAGTCCATGACTACTGTTAAGAGTTTTCTTTGTACCTGAAAATCCATTATAAAATCAGTGAAGCACTAGCTTTGCTCCAGGCAACATCTCGGTTCATGTCTCTATCTTATTTTCCTTTATCCTCTTCATGGGATCAGACGTCGTTTTCTTTCTCTTTCGTTGTTTTCCACTTGGTTGCAGTTTGTTTCGACTTTGATATAGTCTATATATTGCTTTATATATATATATATTGCTTTACTCTTTCTTTTCTTTTCTTTTCTTTACTTTACTTTACTTTACTTTGCTAAAATGTTGAAGAGTTAAGTTTATTTTGGTGACATTGGTGGACCGGTGTGAACACAATGGGCGGCTGGGTTGGACTAAAAAACTGCTGGGCCGACTCGGTAAGGGGCTGGTTTTAGGACCCAGTTCGCTACTCGCCTACGATTCTGATATCGCCGTCGTTTGTAGAAGCTGGAGCCTCGTTTACTACACATTTTTCATAATAATCTTCACAGCCACTAAAATTCTGTTTTTATCGTGCATATATTTAGCTACAAACATTTTAACCTAGAGTGCAATACTATTTTTTAAATAATAATGTGTTATAAATCATTCATGATAAACTCCACAAAGACAACATTACTGTATGTAATGTAACTAAATGCTATTTAGATTGCTAGTTATTTACAGGATATAACAAACTTGGTAATGTGGTTCCTGGCTCACTTAACTCTCACACAACCTTGAACATACAAATTAGGTACCGGTAAACAAAGACAATTTCATTCAAAAAAATATATATTAGCAGAATTAATACAAATCCTCCTTTTTCTGTCTTTAAATTAGACTATTTTTGCAATTGACTTTGTGAATGCAGCTAGTGTAAATTAAATTTAAAATCAAATTCATACTGTAGTAATTCACATAATAGAACTTTTATTCGTTCTTTTTCTTCTTGTCAGTACAGTTCTTTTTGATAGACTATCGGGCTGATTTGTGAGTCCATGTGTCAACATTATGTCAAATCCTTTAAACAAAAAATATTTTATACACAACTATCCTTCTCTTGCTACTATCAACACAACTCAATTGACTCTCTGTTCATTTTTACACTGGCATTCTCAGGGCAGTTCTGGTGCTAAATCTCAATTGTTCCCGGCAATATACAGGGGGTTTATATAGACTACATTCTGTCGTGACGATATTTCACACTGTCACGTGATCATGGGATTGCAGGAGGACGAAATACACAAAATTCCAATAATTCCACGAATTTTTTTATGTTTAACAACTTCATTGCTCAAGTGGAATTGAGCATGTCAAAACAGATCAACTCACACTCACACTTTTCTCTAATACCATCTGTTTTTTATCTATAATATCAAAGCTCAAAATGACTTATTTTGATAATCGGAATTGGAATATGTTATACTGTACTTCATCAACTTGCTGGGAGTGAGAGGGGAAGAGAGAGTAAAATTCCATGCTCTAGCCATTATGTAACCTCTGCTCCTTATTAGTACATTGCAAGTGGACGAGATTGAAGTGGAACCAGTAGGGCTATTGGTTATCTTTTCTTTTTTCTTCTTTTCTTTTCTTTCCTCACTTCAGTTTTGTTTCTATACCTGCAATGAGATTTGAAATTTTTGTTCTTTTTAATTTTGGTTGGCCTTTCTTGGTTTTCTTGGATTTTTGTTTCATCTGTCATGATGATGGTTGATCAGCAATGAAAACTTCTGAATTTGAAATGTTGTAATTATTATTATTTTTCCCAGCCATATTGCTGGGGAATGAGGGATCAGTTCCAAGATGTCTTTTTACGAGAGCCTGCATCTTCATCTCAACCTAGTCTCGGGATCTCATTGAGGAAAATTATTTGGGTGTTGTTATACTGTACGGTTTTAGAATGTTTGGACTTATGTAATACATTTTGTGCAGATAATAAATAAACCCACCTACTGTATTATTTGATAAAAGGATAACTTCTCATTTTGTCCCACAATAAATTTTTAAAAACATTTTAGGAGACATATTTATATAAACACTGTTTATAAGTACTTTTAAATATAAGTTAATAACAAAAACATTTATAAAAAGTTATAAAACTTATAAAAAGTTTGTATAAGTCGCTCGGGGGTCGCATTATACAGTACATGAGATCGTATTACAGGTCGAACCTCGATATAACGAACTCGCTTATAACGAATTCCTGGTTATAACGAACTATTTCAAAGTCAATCGTGAATGTACTAATTCGTCTCTATATAACGAATTTTCGTTATAACGAACCAATTTTTCGGTCCCTTGGAGTTCGTTATATCGAGGTTCGACTTGTATACACGCATGAATACGGTGAGAAACTAAGAAAATAAAATTATTGAAATTAACATGTTTTTAAAAATTTTAGGTGAAAAAACGAAAGAAACAAAAAACTTACAAACTACAAAGACATAAGTTAAAATAAATTTTCTATCATTCCACTAAAAGTAAAAAAAAAAAGTGAGTGGAGGCAATTTTCAACTTTTACTATACTGATACCAGAAATCAAAATCGTAAGGTCATTACTAGCCAGAGATAAAAAAAAAAAATACATTCCACACACTTAAAACATTAAATAAATTTTATTTTACGTGACGCCGGCAGATTGGCGTCAT
>JAQFZP010001303.1:0-20478 GCA_034695745.1 Geophilus truncorum | reverse complement strand
TGTGCAGGATGTTTTATGCAGTTATGTTTTTTATGCACAAAAATAAAACTAGAAAAAATAGCGAAATAGTAGCGAAATAGTAGCGAAACAGTAGCGATAGCGATAGCGAAAAATATGAAAAATTTCTAAAGTAGCGATAGCGGTAGCGGTAGCGTTAGTTTAAATCATATTTTAGCGATAGCGATAGCGCGCTACTTTTTTTTGGTAGCGCTCACAACAACACTGTTAGTTTGTATTGAAAATGAAAGTAGCAATATGTCTTATGTTTGGTTTCATTTGTTGCTTTATCGCCGAGCTATATATAGAATTGTTGTAATATGTTTTTAGTTAATATTTGATATTTTCTTTGGACAGAAGCCTTAAGCAAAATACGTAGAACTTCGTGAAATCTTCGAAATTAAATAAAAGTATAAATAGTTTGAATAAACATGTTATAATGTAATTTTATACCTTTGTGACCTCGTACGGGTAGTCTCTTACGGTTTCTATCCAGAAATGAAAGAAAAAGTTAAATCGCGTATTGATTTTTCATATTTTACTTTTTTTTTTCTATGACATGCAAAATAATTTTTTTTATAAAATACATATCATATGAATATTTTTTCGTGATGTTTGGTCTGGAACGGAAAATATGAGTTCTGTTATGATTTTGTTTTTTAATCCGCTATATTGATTATCGAAATATGTCAAGATTTAAAATGAAGTTCTTATCGTTAAAAAATCCAATTGCAGATTTTTATTCGCAATGGAAATTTTAAATGAGTTGAACGTTGGAATTATGTTTTAAGAGTTGGAGTTCTATCTGCTATCGTTTGCTGTCATTGGGCTTTGAATGGGAAAGTTTCGGTGAGAATTTTTCACCTGTGAGCTGGTGATGTTTTCTCAGGTGGGGGAAAAAAATTCTTTTTTCAATAGTAGTAAAATTGTATGAAGTGAAGTGTTGTTCTACCGAGTGGTTTCCTCATAAATAACATCGAACAGTTTGATGTCTTTGTCCATCTGTTATTTTTTTTTCCTTTTTTTTTTTTTTATGTTTCTTTCACACAATTTTTTTGGTTTATTCTTTGGAGGGAAGAAATTCGTCAATCCAGATGGAGGTGTGCGAAACGGCTGGATCAAGGGCGTGTCATTGGATGGACAATGCTGGACTTGTGTACTCGTCGTTTTATTCCCAGTGGATGTTTTATCGAATTTTATTTCATGTTTTTCTTTCAGATTAAAAAAAGAAATTTTAAAGAAAATCGATATTTAGAGATTTTTTTTTAAACTTTAAACTTTAATTATCAATTGGCCAAACTGGACACCAGACACACGTCTGGTGTTACAACACTAACCGCTAATAAATTCTTTTTGTGTTGGGCTGCAAGACGCCACGTGTCTGCGTTTCTGCAAATTTATTGCCCTTCGGCGGCAGTTTTGTCCCAACCATCCAGTTTTTCCTCCGTTTGGTGCCAATCTGTTTCCTCGTTGCCAACGGTTGCAGATGAAAGAAAATTGACGAATGCTTGCGTCTGTTTCTTTGATACGTGTCAGTCAAAACGTAGTGAAATTGATCATATTTCAAAAAACCGATACATATTTTAGGTCTTTAGTTTTATAAACTGAAAAGATGGGTCCAGAAGCATCGAGCAATTTATCAAATGCTTTTCATATATTTTCCTCTTTCCGTCTGTTTTTATAAATGATGCACGTCATAAAACATTAAATTTATTAGGGAAAAAATTGTACAGTATTAGAATTTTTGATTTGTGGGAAAAGAAAGCTGAAAATGCAACATGACATTCTCTTTTAATTTTTTTGTGGTGAATGGTTTTTCTGTTTTCTACATCAAAGTTTAAATTTGAATTTTGAATAAGTAAATTTAAAGAGTTCCATAAATTCCGTTAACGTCCGTTTAAAGTCACGAATAAGTTGTCAGGTAGAAAAAAGTGGAAAATTACTTAAAGCGAAAGCTTTAAATCATTTACTTCTACGAGCACTAAACAACAAACTAATAAAAAATAAAATCACCTGTAAATTTCAAGGTGAAGTTGTGGGAAGGAAAGCGAATGATTTTTATTAAATTTTTCTAATTCCATATTTTAAAAGAAAAAATTTATTATTAAATCCCTTCGAGGATGAATAGGAAGAGACTTTTTATGGAATATTCATTACGCTGATTAATATTGGTCTTCGCAAACTTCGGCATACCTTTAAAGTTTAATGAAGGGATTTAATTTGAAAATAGACTTATTTTCCTGTCTGTAAGAATTTGTTTGATGTTGTTTCGCATAAGGTTGGGCGCATGCGTAGATTTTGTTTTGTTTGACAAGTTATAATTGTGTGCTGAGAAAGAAGAGTGCGCTTGATTATGTCATTAGCGCGTTCATCGAGTGCGCGCGTGTCATCATGATGTGCAGGCGGCATCTTTCTCTTTCGTGGGTCGCTTATTTGTTGTCCATATTTACGCACCGCCGGATCCACAACGAAACGCACTGCCCTTGGCAAAACATAGACGGACTCAATCTACTTCTTTGTTTTCCCCTCTTTGCTTTCTCTCATTAGATAAATTGCGCCTCTAGAGTCTAGAAGCGGTTTATTATTTTTCCTAATAAAAAAAAATTGGATCATTCGTATATGCATAAATTTTGCCGCATTTCTGTACAGCACAGAGGAATAATAACGAGCAAAATGGAATAAAAAAAATTTCAGATGAAAGAAACTCAGCTACCCGCTGGCAAAACAAAGCCCGTTCAATCTCATCCTTTATTCATCTTTGTTTCCTCCTTTTTCCTTCTCATTAGTTAAAAAATCGCTCAAAGAGCGCGCTTTAAAAATATTTTTCAACTTGGAAAAGAGCTAGTTTTGCGCATGCGTCTTCTTGTCGTGTATCCGTGCGCGTTGGAATGATAAAGAGCATGTATAGAGTGGAATAAATCTGGTGACAATCGGCGCTGTTGCCGTTCTGTTATTGCAGCACACCCAACTGCCATTTTAGTTGGGCGTTCTTTTCGTAGTTCCCTTTTCGAGGACGCACAGAGGTCATTTGTCGCACTCTCTCCCGTTCGCTCTTCCTCTAGCTGCTGCTCCATTCCACCTCCCTCGGCAGTGAACTCGGCGCCCGCCTCTTTCTGAAAATCAATGCGAGGCTGTATTTGAGGGTTCCCCCTTCCCCCACACTCCGCACACTCCACACGAAACCATGCTGAACGCAGGATAGTTCCCAAGAGCTGAACCCCGAAAGCGCCCGCAGTGAGGCGGCAGCTTTACCGTCCAACTTCAGGCGATGGACTTCTTATCCGGTAAAGAAAAAAAAAGCAACGGAAAAAAGTCAAGAAATCAAAAAAATTATTTTCTCTTTTTTATGCATTTTATTATTGAAAATGTAAACACATGACTGTTTTTCATTTTAAAATTAAAATTGATGCTGGAAGCGTGAAAGAGGGGAATCAAAATGCAACTTGACAGGTTTCTTTGGTCTAAAAATAAAACTTTTCATTAACTTTTTAACTTTTCATTTCACGAAACAACGAATAAAATTATTCAGCTCGATTACTTTTTCTCACTTTAAATTTCGATTTAATCAAATTTTTCCTTTGGTGGAGTTTTAAGTACTTTTAAATGCAGTTACATAATTCTTTTTTATCACGTGACCAATTCGGGACTGGTTGGTTCATTGATATCCTCCTCTTCCGCCTTTCTCTGCAGACAAATGACGTCATGTGCCTGCATTTGGGGTATCCCTGGGACCGGTCTCCCGCGAACAAGCTTTTAGCAGAACATATAAGTACTGCAGTGAAACCAACTCGGAACTAAAAGTGTTCATAATTTACATATTGACTTTTTCCGGTGATATTTCATTGTAAAACGATGTATTAATTAATTTTATCATCGATTTTAAGACTAGTATTTATAGTTACAAGCAATCGACAAAGGTTGATGGGTGGCACAAACGCTTGGGAGTTGATTCGCGTGACTAGTATCTGCACGCACCTGATAAAGCATCCTTCGTTCCGGGATGGGTTATTCAGGGAAGAGAAAGGGCTTTATAAATGCCGCGCAGAATGTTTGCAAAACATTTTTTTTTAAATCGGATCATCTAAAGCAGTTTTCAAAGTTCCTCGTTCGAGTGAATTACGCACCGTACAGGTTCGAACAGCGCAGCTGGCGTTAATCCGAATGTGGTCAAATCAACTGCAATTGCAAACCGCATGGTGTGTTAAGTTGTTGATTTGTTAATTAAGTTTGTATTTTCCGTGTAATAGTTGATTGAACAGCTTTGAAGCGTTCGACATTGTCGCTTTAGTTGTTTCTTTTTTCGGGTGTAATCCTTGTAAATGTTACTTTTTGTCGCTGCTGACAGGTACCGTATTATTAATTCGGTTGTGGTTACTTGAGTTTATGTTTTTCTTGTTACTAAGTTACAAATGTAATGGTTCAATAAGAGTAGAAACAAAAAATAAAATAACTGTAGCGGTAAATTGAGGATTGATTCGCTCGAGCTTAGCAGTTGTCAGTGTTGTGTTCAATAAATAACAATTGGCCTGGTTTGTGTCGTAATAAAATGTAGAATAATAGGTGGAGTCTGCATCTGTTTAAGCTATGTTTGACAACGATAAATGTAAAAATTATTGCTGTTTCAAAGTCGAGCTAGGTCGTCTAAACATAGAGATAGTCAATAGTTATGAGTTTTTCCATTTTGTAATTGGATTTGTTTTTGTTTTTTTTAATTTACTTTACAGAAGTTTTTACATTAAAATAAGCAAAGTTGGATTAGCTTTTAGGTTTGGGAATTGATGTTGAATTTTTCATACACGTGTATTTAACTTGCGGTTAATTAAGGAACGGTAAGTGCAGCCACTAGCTTTAGGTAATTTGGCTGAAATTTGTCACTTTTTTAAAGTTTAGTAAAAAAAAAAAAAAAAAAAACCAAGATTGCAAGGTCAGATTAACTCGAAGAACGGTGAATTGAAGAGCTTATCTCATCATTCTAACGCTACATAATCTTTAACTTGACTTTTTAATTAATGGAAATTAATAATGTGTCTTGTTTCCTGATTGTACGCAAGTTCTAACTCGAGTTGGTAACACACCCAAGCCAGTGAATCATATATTAATCAATGTACAAGTAAATTATGCATGTTACCATAAATTATTTATATATAGATTAATTTAATCTCTAGTCTATAAATATAAAAAGCTGTTAAAAGTTAAAAAAATGGATGTTTAAAAAAAAGTCGAGGCAATTTCGTGAAAAATTGCTGTGTCATTTCGAGTGAAAAAACTTGCTTTACTTGTTATTATTTTTATTCTTTTTTCCAAACATTTTTTTTTCATGGGATTATGCAGTAGTTAAAGCACAATAATAAAATAGTTTATGGCGCGGAACCCGGTAAAATTAAAAGTTACTCCGCGAACAAAAGTGAAGTTGCAAAGGTCGTCGAGACGTAAAAAATGGCATCGTTGGGGCGTGCGTTTAGCCAGATGATCAGAAGCGAACATGAACGAGAGCAGCGGTGCGTCCTTTACACTATCTCGAATTGGTTTGTTTTGCGTCGGTGGAATCTGATGTGAAAAGTGGGCCTGGGATTTTCGAGTGCCGTCCACACGTTTCTCGTCCATCTCCATATTTTCCCCTTCCTCCGCAAATCGCCCCAGACTATGATCACTCGGGTCGAAGGGGCCTCGTAAAATGCGCTGTTTGGTGGCGCCACTGATGTTAATAGGCGCGAGGCTGTAAAGAAAGGCGCCACCTCGAGCCGATTTTTTCCTCTTTACTGGATGTTGCTATTGGTTTGGTTATAGCCCACAGAGAGGATTATTATTTTTGTGACCTGAGTGTGACGTCATTCGCGAATGGTTTCCTATCACAACGACGAGCCTGCTTTTCTTCCTCCCTCTTACAAGGTCGTGGCGCCGGGCCAATTTTTGTGCTGAAATGTCAAAGTGTAATTTGTCTTCTGCCTTGATAATTTACCGCACTCAAGTTATAAAGTGAAATTGAAACTTAATAATAATAACAACAACAGCACTACATGAAGCGTACTTTATTCGCCTAACGAGTTTTTCGGGGCGTTAATCGATTCAAAGCTGAGGACGAAGGCAAACAAAAATCTTCGAGTCATATTTTTAATTTGTTGACAAATTTCGTTTGGAAAAATAACTCTGATTTTAAAGGGTTGAATGCAAGGCGGGAAACTGCTGTGCGACGTGCAGCGACGTGCGGCATGGAAACCGCAGCGAGACGGACGATATTGTCCTCTAGTTTTCTTTGGCACAGGTGCAATCAATTAACTGCCTTCTATTAAGTATAATTAGACTCCGAGTGCGACTGGTCATATTCGTTCCCTGCTGCAAAACCGCACAGCCGTTTTGCGAATTCGTACATATCCTTGCACTCGCTCGCACCTGGTTCATTGCTTCCTCTTTATTTTTTATTTGCTGTTTTTATTTGGCATTTCGTCCTTTTCTTGATCTCCTTTGCAATTTCATGCCCACAATCTGAGGCCGCTTCGAATAATAATAGCCCCGAGGGGGCGTTGGGGTTACCGCGCGACGCCCTGTTTCAAATACAAGATTGAACATTAATTTGAGTTTTGATTTAGAGCTGTAAAACCGTTTTTTTAGTGCACTTTTTAAGTGGGCTGCTGGGAATCGCGAAATTCCGATCAATGCAGTGAAGCCCCACTTGGTGCGGAGCTTTCGCTCTGAAGTTTGAACGAAGCAGTGGGAGCAGAAAGCAAGTTGGCGTCAACGGCTGATATATATTCAAGTTGGTCTTAGCTGGTGCCACATCTTTCACCTGAGGTGTGTAAGCTATGGCGCGCCTGCCTCGCGGCTCAACGACTTCATTTGCACGTGCCGCTCATTTTTCCCCCTCCCTCTTGATTTTTTCCCTTTCATTCGGGACCGGAGTTTGTCGTTTACGTAATGAAATGTCGCTTTCTAGAGGCTGGGAACACGTCATAATTTAAATTTAATTTAATTAAAATCCGATCCCTTTGTGCTGTGAATGCGAATGAACGTCATTGGGACGCTGATTTGAGGCGCTAAAAAGAATTAATTATAAGAAAAAGGGTGGCGAGTCAGGGTTCTTCAAGTTTTATATGAATATTTATGGAATTCAAAGTTTGACGGTTTTAATCAGTTTTAAACGAATCTATAGTGTTTCTAGGGTAACAAGAATAGATTTTTCTTCGTAGAGTATTTAAAAATAGTGGACAAGGAACGAAGATTGAGTACTGCTAATTGAAACGCTTTACTACCTAGCTGACAGATGCCGTCCATCAAGATGAAATCCCTTAGCAGGGGGTCTTAATGGACATTCGGTCGATGTTTCAGATCACGTGATTTGCTTACAACCCTTTTTTTGTTTTTTCTCCCTCCCACTTCCTTTTTTGTTTTGTCTTCTACTTTTCTTTTCTCTGTCTCTTCCTTTTCAAATAAAAATGAAAACCCCCTGGAGTGACATTTTTTGTTTTTTTCCTCCCATTTCTTTGGCAAAACGCAACAATTGCGGCTTTCTTTTTTTCTTTTCGTGACAGGACGCGCATTGAATATACATTAGTTAAAGCCTTCATATTCAAATATGTATTTTTAATTTTACTTTCTCATAATGTTGCTTCTTCTTTATTATTGATAAGTGAAATTCTTTTATTATTACTTTTGGATTCAATCCAGTTAATCCTCTTTCAGACTACAAAAGCCTTTTCTTGTTATAACTTTAGAACTTCACAAACTTATCCTCGAATGTCGGTGACGGATCTTTCAATTTTTTCTTGATATTTTTTCTTCTTAGAAAAAAAAAATCTTGTGCAAACTGACGACAAAATGCGGTTGAATTACTTCTCGGTGACATTTAATAGGGCAACGTCGCGTCTTTGTGTCGCATCGCGTTTTAAAAAAGAGGGAAGCGCGGGAGGTGGGAAGAAAATCTTCCATGTCATTATACAAACTCCTTTTTTGTACGTGATAAGTTTGTTCGCTAACCTCACCTGCATTCTTAATACAGCATCCGCTCGTGGCCGCCGGCTGAGATTCGCATCCCGGGGGTGCGTTGCGGCTCGTAATTGTATCAGTCGAATAGGAAGGGCCCTACGTTGATTGAATCCAGGTGAGACATTGAGCGACCGCACCCAACTGGTGATTTAATACATCATGGGGGGAAAAGAAATCTTTTTATAAAACAATTTTATATCATTTTTCGTGGGTAATCAAAGCGTCGTGTAAACAGTTTTGAATTCCTGTGTTTGAAAGGTTAACCAGGAACTTTTTCATCCTTTTGTTGCATAACCGGATTAAAACGGAGTCGTGGAGAATAATTCCCACGCATGACTGCCTTTTCGTCGCGTCTCTCTCAGTCCTAACAAGATTAACAAAATTTTGCCTGCCTAAAGGAGAAGTTTTGGGAATGGAAAAAGGGAACGTGTGCAATGCGAGCACGGCTCAAATCCCACACACCTAGAAGGCTTTGAAAGAAAAAGATGAGGGTTCATACGCGGCGACACTGGAGCAGCGAATGACGTTCGCATAATTGACTAGGTGCGTCGCGAGGAATTGGCTTTCGTCTGCCGTTCGTCCGGATTATAAATGGACGCTTGAGTGTGTTGCTTGTAATCGCGCACTTCGCAGCCCTGCAGATGCCTTTGTAGATTGCTGCTTATCTGATTGGACGACGCGAGTGATGACGCGCATCCTCCCTCGGGGGGCGGAAAAGGAGGAAACTTCATTATGGGGTGGGGATTGTGTCGCGGTTCATTTCTTTTTACTGGCTTTTGCGCTTCTTGTAATTGGATTTTGCTGACGACATACTGTTTCAACACATTAAAAATACGGTACCGGTACTTTCGCACTAAGCGCCGCGTTAATCAACTGCAAACAAATTTTTTTTTTCTTTCTTTAATTTTTTTTTCTCTTAGAAGTGAATTTTTATTTAATTAGATGAGTTTCTCAACTCGAGAACTCTTTATTTCCCCAACTTGTAATCTGCATTATATTTAACGGCTGCTTTACTTTCGTTTCTTAATTCGTTTTAAACCCTTTTCTCTTAATTCTCGGTCGGTTGCAGTGGGTTCGGTGCAGGTCAACGTGATTTATCACTCACGGGCTCGTAAAATGAATAGCGGGGGGAATCCGCGATTAAACTTCACATTCCTCTCTCGCTTTCTATTTGGAGTCGGAGAGATAGGCAGCTGCAGCTGCAGAGATGGAAGAAGTTACGTGGAGGATTGTGTGTGTGGGTTGTGTGGAATGGAGCTCCGGCCTCCCCCGTCTTAGAATCAGTTTTGAATTACTTTACCACTTGAGGTCAAATGGAACGCTTCGAGAGGCGGGTGCTTTTAATCTTGGCCATCTTATCCCGGCGCGTCGCGCGACGAGTCCAATTTGTAAAGTTCGTTTTATGGAGTGAGAGACAATTTTAGTCGCCTCTTAACTTGCTGGTCACGTGAGACGTGCACTCAGTGTAGTCTGCCTTCCCACAGGAGTAATAAAAGGAAGGCGCCTAGCTTCGTCTTGTCCTTCTTATTTGACTTCTTATTGGAAAGATTCCAGCCAATTTCCTCGCTTGAATATATATGTGAAATTCGACATTGCTTTTCCTAAACTTGCATCGTTGAATCCGAGTTGATTCTGAGTGTCTTGTGTTTTATTATTCTCATCCGTTCAAAGTGAATAAAAATGACATTTTAGGGTCAGGTGAGGAGAAAAAATAGAACACAAATACGCTAGATGGTTTCTTTTTCTTTTTTTTTTGACTGGCGACTGGCACTCGAGATTGGTTCTGTCGATAACCGCAACGAGTCGGTACAATTTTTTCCCTTGTGATTGATATCCGTGCGGACTGATAAGTTAGATCGCTGTCGTCAATAAAAACTGTTTCGAGTCGATGCAGCGGGTCCATAGGGTTGTGCAACTGCACCATCACACGGCGGAATTGCGTAACGAGTGTTGAGAAAGTTTTAATGAAAGAACTCGGTTGAATTCCATTTGAAGGCTTGCAGCGTTCCCTTGGTGGCGAGCTATGCAATAAACTTGGCGTCCGCCTTGCAACTGCTTACGCCTCCTCCTTCCTCTTCCTTGAGGGGGAATTTGGGTCATTTTCTAAATCATCCCACCGTTGCCTAGATACCAGAGCTGCACTTCTGGAGTTTGGTGTGCTGCGGCTCCTCCCAAAATGGCCACCTTGGCCTAAGGCCAACTGACACTGGGGCCGGAGATAGGAGAGAGAATTGTGCCATCACCATGGAAACCTTCGATAGAAATCACCACTCAAAACTGCATAATAAAAACAATAATCATTATTTAACGTCGCATTAAAGTAACATCTTCTATGGAAAATTGAGACTCACTTTTGGCGGTTCCTTATCCACTCCGTATCCTTTTCTTCTTATCAAAATCCTCTTGCGTGTGTCAACTTATGTTGAGATTGAACATCGTTTTCCACTTTCTTCAATGAGATTTTTTTCCCTTTGACGTTCCAAGTCGAATAGATTAAAAACCAAACATCAAACACGAGTTTCATATCGACAAGAGGCTGATTGATATTTTGCTTGGTTTATTGGCTAAAATATAATTTAGGCAAGAACGGCAATATAATATTCATTAGTTGATCTTGCAGTAGTTTCCATTCAGCACTTTTGTTGACCTTGCATCATATTTGCATGTTGGAGCGGAATTTCCGCTAGTGCGTAGTGCCAGATTTTTAATACAGATTACACAGAATTAGTGGTTTACGTGCTTTGAAGTTTTTTTTTAGAGCTGATGTTGTTTTCACTTAAATGGCTTCATCCATAGCAACGTCTTTAGCGCGACAAGGATTTACTTTACAATTGGAAATTCTCTGTTGAAATCTTCATTTTTTATTCAATTAGTATCTTTCCAGTCGACCGTTGTGTTAGAATCAATTAGCATTATTTAATTTGCCGTATTGACAAAGCCGAGCAATTTTTATTATTGTTTGTTTTGGTTGAAATTGGCAAGCAAAGGTATTACTAAAACGAATTTCAAATCTCATATATTTACCTAACTGCCTATCAAATTTCAATGTTTGTCCTATTCATCTATCCCGTGTTTGATTAAATGGCTGCGGCTGGAAAGCGATTGCGAGCATCTGCGAATTCAGGATGCAACAATTACTAACTTTGCATACATATAGCAAGTATTATCTGGAATATCAGTATGAAAATTCTTTTTAATTATCATATGAATGTCTTCTTTAGTTTCGCCTCGTATAGAATTGGCAAACATATTTGTATGTAGTGACTGAAAATTGATCCAATTCTTTCGTTTCACCCATTATGCTGGCTTTCAGAAACGCCCAAATGAATTCAGGACATTAAAAGAAATAAGTGCATCACACTATAGGGACGGGGCAAAAAAAAATCAGAAAAAGAAGTAAACGTATATTTTAATAGTAATGAGTTATTCCGAAATAATTACCGTGTAAAGAGAAAAAATTAAAGAGCAAAAACAAGAAGCAGAGAAGGCCATAATTTACAGAAGTAATGTACTAATAGTTTTTGCAGTACCATACAGATAATGACTGGCCATTTGAAGAGCACTGCTGGAAAACTTGACAAACAAACAAACAAACAAACGAAAGTTGTTTGAGCAGGAGTTGAAGAGATAAGGGATTAGAAGTGTAGCTTTATCGCTGCAACTTTGTGTGGTTTTCTTTGTTTTTAGCATCCCTGTTATTTCCTGAGGGTTTTAGATTTCTCTTAGATGTAATGTTTACAGTTTTATGAATTATTACTGGAATTTATCTTTAATACAACATGTTGTTTTCTTTTAAAGTTTCTGAAGATTTCGGATTACAGTATTTAATTTCATTTTATCGAGTTTTTCTGCTTAGTGCTTTGTAGTTGGGTTCTGGCATTTTATGATTTTTCTTTAGATCGATATTGGTTTATACTTTAGTGGTCACAAATATTGTTGGAAAATCAGTCCATATTGAATTTTCCATCTCGAAATTCGGATCAATCCATCACGCGATTGAGGTTTAATAAATTATAAGTTTGTAAATTTTCTAGTACCGGTATACAAATATTACAAAGCTCGATTACGGGTATGTTTTTTTTATACAGTAAATTGACTATTAAGTTACTTTGCCTTTAATTTAAGAGTTGGTTTTAGAAAAAACTCTCTAGGGTAATCGGCTGGTGCCAGATGTTGCCATTAGGTATCAGTTACCACCCACTGATTTATCTGCTCTGCGTTACTTTAGTGCGAGTTTGGCTTTAATTATTGCGGTTTATGTTGTCGGCATTTGACTCTCTGTGTTTGCAACAGATACTGATCACGGCAATATCATCTTGCCTTCAGTTATTGCGTTTAATAGTGTTCTTGTTTGCTCGCTTAATGAACAAGAGCAAATGCGGCGAAATTCATTAAAGGTCTGCAGTTTTTAATTTTCTCTCTTAGTTTTACACTTAAAGTGGAGTTATTTAACGACACTGAGTTCACGTCATTACGTCATTTCTAGGTCGGCCACATTACAATTTGTGTAAAGCCTTTAGCTTTGTAGCCCACTGTCATTTTATGACTCTTTCCACTGGACTGTGCCGCGTTTTTCTCATTCAAAATTGCTAACCGCACACACAAGAGGGTAATACAAATTGGCATTTAAAACTTCGCAAGCATCAGCCTGCGAACTTTCTGCTGTAGCTGTTTCCACCAACACAAGTTGCTTGCAGTGCAATTTCGTGTAAACAACACGACATTGCCTTACGTATTGCGTACAGCCATAACATGGAAAATAGGGCATAAAAATGGCATTAAAGTTATCTTGTTGTTATATCTATTTCGTGATAACGAAATGTAGAAATGTATCTAACATACCGTAAACAATAGTAGATAGTTTGAAATGCTTTTTATCGGAAGACCAGTAAGTTTAACGGAGAGTACGTTTGTTAAGTCGAAGAAATGAAATTTAAAAACCAGGAGCAACTTTTATGTCTTCTCTTTTCATTTTTGCTTGGATGGCATTTCCTGAAAAATGTTTAGTCGACAACATTTTACAGCTTCAAATCATGTGGGAAAAGGACATGTGAGACGCTTTCTCGAATGTCAGAGATAGCTGACAAGTGACTGGACAGAGAGAGAGAGAGTTGGATTCCAAATCGAGTTTTGCTTTTTAAATAATTTCATTTTTCTCATTAAGTTATTTACGTATTACTCATTTCACTTGCTTTTATTAGATAGTGTTGTTGGCAACTCGTTAAACTCATCACCATCTTTCTTTCCATAAATAATAAACTTGCTTTACTGGCGAAATTGATGGAGTTGTCAGATGCAGTCTGTCGAGTGTTACTTTTTTCTTTTCTTTTTTTTTTTTAAGATGGGGGCGCTGCAGCTAGAAGTTAGATGGGTGTTTTGTGCATGTAATGAATCTTGAATTCTTGTTTTCCCAGCTCATAAATGGCGACAGGTGTTTGTGTCTGTCAGTTACTACGTATTGATTCGCGCATGAAAATTTGAATTTTTCATTAAGAAACGCGACAAACGAGTCAAATAATTCTTTGCAATCTTTTTTCTTTAAAAAAAATCAGTTGGAGTATTTAAAGTGCTTAATTTACCTAATGCCAAAGCAAAGGCCAATCTTATTAGAGAGCTTTATTATTTAAACAAGACACTTGGTTTGACTAATTTGGTTTTCATTAGAAATTTTCACCCATTAAGTGCCCAGAGCCACAGGAACGAAGAAATGCTAATACAATGTATCACGTGTCATGAAAATTCAGCAGTGAGGTTAACCCCGTCATTTTTTCGTTTATTTTTGCTCGTGTTTGCCTCGAGGACGGAGGAATCATGGCGAATCCTTTTTGATGTCTGAATTGAATCTTTATAAACCGCAGGCCTGTGTGATTGATAGTGAGACGAATTTCTATAATGATTTCCGGTCGGTTTGAGGCTCCCTCTTCTCGTCTCTAATGGTGTGCCCATTCACGTGCTCGTTGGCTTTCGCTGAATTGTCAATTTGTCCCCGAGAGAAGTCGCCATGACTCGCGTATCTAGTCCCCTCATTAAGAGTGCGTTGTGTTTGGCCATCTGACACTCTCGTTTCCTTATTGCAGGGCAGCTGGGCGGTGATGAGAATGGCGGTGGAGACAAAGAAGCAGACGAATTGGCCGAGCAAGAACGCCAAGAGGCTTTACGTGAGGCGGAAGACAGACGAAAGGAAAAACACCGTAAAATGGAGGAGGAACGCGAAGAGATGCGCCAAGGAATCAGGGACAAAGTAAGAGAACAAAAAAATAAATAAATAATGTAAAAGCGCGTTTTAATTTTTCACGGAGATGGGCTTTGCTGCTTATCGGACGCATAAATGGCAAAAGTATGTCATCACTCAAATGTTATCAGTCGAGACCGCTTTCCTCTTTTATCTGCCCTAAACAAACGCGACGACGCACCGACATCGAATGACGTGTAGTCTGCGGGTCGAACAGTCGAATCGCTCTTGTCTTAGCTATGCGACGCTCTCTCTCGCACGTGATTAATTGAAGTGAACTATGAAAAAACCGGTAGCAGCGAAGATGTGCGGCGATGCGAGCTAAAGCATCGCCGCCACTTTTCACGGAGAGGAGAGGAGAGGAGAGGAAAAGACTAGTGCGGTTCTGTGAAAACCAGGTTTCGCCTTGCGATCCCCGTATTTTTCTTTCGGTTCCGCTCCGTATAATCCTTGACATTAGGAGTTCGCTTGATTGCTTGATCTCCCCTTTCTTTTCTTTCACTTTACGCGCCATTATACCGGGCAATTAGGGGGCGTCGAGTGTGACGTCATCGCACTACTCTTTTCATTCGCAATAAATGTAAAATTTAAATTAATTTACATTTTTTTGTTGTGTCAGTATAATATTCAGAAGAAAGTAGAACAACAAGAGCCACCTCAAGAAGAAGACACTCCTGGAGGTTTGAATCGGAAAAAGAAAACGCCTGAAGAATTAGCGAGAGAAGCGGAAGAAGAAGACCAGGATGAATTTACAAGTTGAGTCTTGTTTTTTAACACACAACAAACGTTTGAAAAGTTGTTTACCGCTAAATATCTCTTTTTTTTTCTCTTTCTTTTTTTTTCAGAATTGAAGAACACGTTGGAGACGCAAGTGAATGAACTCAAATCACAAATCGAAGGAAAATGTTCGATGCAGTGAAGTGCAATTGCAACGTCTAGGGGTTGCTATGCAAACAAAAATAATAATAATAATAATGATAAGAAGAAGAAGAAAAAGAACAAGAAACAAATAAATATATTTAATTTCAAACTAAAATTACCATAGCAGTTTCAAGATGAAACTTTCGGATCACAAAAATTTCAGAAAACGTCATTTCTGCCTCTCCTTTACATCACGACGGATGATGAAGATCTCCAAAACGAATCTGGCGATCATCAACATCACCAACCCCCTTTTGATCATCTTCTACTCTAATTCTACTACTAATACTCTTCTCTTAACAATTGCAAGTCTAATCTTGAATCTGTGTCCATTAATTCAATGTCAAATTAGAAAACAAAAAACATAAAAAAAAAAAACCGAAAAATTCCTCCTTAGGGGCCTTGATTGCAACTTCTTAGTAATTTTTTACCAGAAACCCCCAAGACCTATGTTTAATCCCAACTCACATGTATTTACATTCCTCCTTATACATAATTCCCATGCTACACTCAGGGGCCTGCCTCTGTCTTAAACCTTTGCTTGCTGCACTTCCCCCCTTTCCTTACTTCTCTCATTTCCATTACTTTTCTCCCATCTCCAACTCCAGTGTTTATGTTACTGTTTCTTTGTGGAATGGATTGAACTATGGTTGCATAGTTACTGGACAATAGTTTATTGAAGTTGCAGGGTGCCCCTTCAGTTTTAACTTGTGATATCTTTTTTGGTACCTCCAGAGTATTAAACTGGAAAGAAAATAATAAAATAAAAAAATTTGTATTTGTAGGGGGTTAAAAATTAGAAGGGAAAAATGGCAGTAGGCCTAGTTTAGTGGAAAATACAATTATATAATACATATAAATATATAGAGAGAAAATTAACCAACAAGTAACAGTAATAACAAATCAAATAAATAATAATTATTAATTACTAAATATTAACATGTACTATATAATCATATAAAAAGTAGTTGATTCCATCCATAAGGTGAAAAAAGTGATGAATGTTCAGGTGCCACTTAATTCGGTGCAGCTATCAATAACTGAAGTCGGAGGTGCTTCCAATCATGGGTTTTTTGAATTGCAAAGCTCAAACCCAAGATTCGAAACTACCAATTGTAGGTGGAATCATTTTGATTAGTTAGAATCAGATTAGTGATTGTTTTCATAAAAAACGAAATTAACCCGTTTAAAAAAAAAAAGAAAAAGAAAAAAAAGTAAACTTTCTAGCTGTAAAACAGGAAACATAGTTGATCTCGTTACTTACAAAGCTAGTTATAATTAATTATTAATTTGTATTTATTTTTTGGAAATTTGGGAAATAGTCTGAAGTTGTTTATTTCTTTGTTCTGAAATATTATCACTCACAATATACACAAATAAGACTGTCTTCATATTATACAAGGTTTAAGAGTGTACTATTATTCCCGAATTATACAGGAGGGATTTATTTGTTTGTTAATGTGTGTACACGAGACACCACTTGTTGTTCATTCTAATCACCGAAGAATTTAAAAATAACTAAATAAGATAAATAAATAAATAAATAAATAAATAAATAAATAAATATGAAAACCTCATTTAACCACACGTAGGCCTAACATTTTTTGCAAGTAAATTCGATATATTTGAGCACATTTTCAATTCTATGTTTCACGCTATTTTTCTTCCCAGTGGCGGTGAAATCGAACTCACTTTAAACTGCCATCTCGTTTCCAACTTCCGGGCACAGTGGCCACAAGTGAGGGGAATAAATTCACCTGGACAGGTCAAATTGCGGCTCTCTACGTTCCCCTCACCCACCCATCCCTGCTTTATGTAGTGTGATGCATGTTTTTATTGTTTTTTGTTTTTGTTTTTATTTTTCTTTTTTGTGGTAATTTTTGTGATGGGTGGTTTTGTGGGCTCGCTCCTGTCCACCTATTTCCCGCCATTTCACCTGTTATGTGGCGCACCTGCGGCCTAAATGGAATTCGTGTCTACGCTAAGTGTGAGCTTTTGCAGCGACCTTTTAACCTCAAGTGATAAAAAAAACAAAAGAACCTCATTTGGTGTAACCTTCCTTTGTGTACGAAGTTACGTGACTTGAAATTTTCTCCCCATCTTAAAAACCTCATAAAACGCTAAGCCAAATGAGTGACGTAATTTGAAATCTTCTAAAAATCATATCCAGGTGCTAGAGGGCAAAAAAGTCGGAAGAGGAAACCGAGAGCAGTGATTGAGGTGGGACATTTTACCAGAACGAGATTAGGAAAACTTCACATTATCAAATGTCCTCATTATTATTAATGTCTGTCACATTTTCATTTTCAATAACACGTCTGTATATGTGGCTAGGATTACCAGACATTCAATCCAACATTTTAATAGTATATCCTTCTATTTATTTATTTAATCGTTATTAATGTGATCCCTTTCAGCCATTTAATTTTATACATTTTGTAATTTTTTCAAGATATAAATAACGTGTAAAAAGTATTATAAATGTATATTTGAGAAATAATTTTAATTTTATAGTCTTACTGTAAAAAAAAAAAAAAAAAAATCAAAAATACAAATTTTTGTGATCTATATATATATATATAAATATCACATGTCATTGTTACTTATCATTTTCTTTTATATTTATTGCAACAAAATCTGGTAACCCTGGTGTTTATAGGAGAATTTCGTCAAGGCTTAGACATTTATTGGAAGAGTAATTAAAACCGAATATATTCTTCATGTTATTCTATAGCAAAATTGTTGGTAGAAAATTTCGTTAGATTATTTGAAAACTTGCTAATGAGAATATTCTGCGTGTTTATGGCCTGGCTTTCGTATTTGCCTGGCTGATCGATTGGAATTTTCAACAAAACAAAAAAAAACACATAAAATATACACTTTTTTTCTCTCCGCAGGTTATAAATAATTTTGATATAGAGAATATTATATCACGTGATTGTTTGGTTCTATTGTGTTTTTCCTACCCTGAAGAGACAAATTATTTTTATGCAAATAATATTGAAAAAATATAAGAAAAATAAGAGATACCATTCACGGTTTGGGTTGTAATCAAACATTTTTAAAATTTTTGTATGAAAGAGAATTTCGTATATATTATAAAGCAATTGCATTCCACCATTCAAGTAATCTGTGCTAAAGATTACTGAACGATATTCAAAAAATCTAGTTGCTCTGCGGCCACAAAATGCACGCTTTAATTTTTTTTTTGCAATAGCAGATTTCAACAGTTTAAATAAACCACATTGTGAATATTACAGAATTTTGTTTTCCAAAATGTATAATTTGGGGTTTGATTGCGATTCCTTTCTCTATTTTTCAGACTAGGTCTCCTGATAATAACCAATTCATGTAGCTAAAACATGTAAAATTAAACGAGATCTGTAAATAAAATTTTAATCTGAATGATGCTGAAAGAAATATTTCACGTATCGATTTTGTGACTGACGGCAACACTGCGTATGCGTAGGGCAAAGCATCTACTAATCTATCATGTAACCAACTTCACTGTACTAGACTGCCATCTAACGAGGAATGGTCTTATCTAACAGCTCCAGTATGAAACTCATTTGATTTCCTCATATCAGGTAATTAATGAAAATGCAAATTACCTTCGCTGCAAAATGCATTAACAAGTGATAAAATAGAATGTGTAGCAAAGAGTAATGTAAAGCCTCGAGACATTGTAATGGGTGTTTCACTAAGCTGCCTACTACACGCTCCTTTTCAGATAATGTAAGTAAACGTTTATTGAGTTCGCAGGTTAAAGAGATCAAAAGGTGAAGACAAGAGAAGAGATGGTTTCAAAGAAAACAAACCTTACTTTAAATAGTTGTCGATTTTGAATCGAATTAAGTTTGCAAACAATTTTCGTTAGAATTTGCTGGAAGTTGCAAATGCAGGAATGATGTCAAACAAGAAGAAATCTTTAAAGGCACTCAAACAAAATGCAATTATGATCGTTTTGTGTAAAGAATATTTGTTTGCTGTGATATCAATTATAAGCAAAAATGAAGTTAAAAAAATAAATCCTGTGTTTGCATTGCCAGTTAAAAGCAATTCCGAGTTTCTTATTTACACTTAAATTTTACTCTGTTTGTTGTCTTAAGAACAGTTTCCCCTAAGACATGAACTTTAGCGAGGCTCTCGTTACCGAAGGAAAAAATTTCTGACTGGTTCATCTATTTGTATTCCAACAGTAGTAAAAAAAAATGGCTACAAGATTGAAGAGAAATGTGGGATTACATCATAATGTGTTAGAGTTGAAGTACAGTATATTCTTCTGCAGGAACAATAAGAAAGCCATTACAGACGAAGGCCGATAATGTGAAGTTACAATTTTTCTCGAGCAAATTGAAAAACATATCACAGCTCTTGAATATATTAAATCACTACTTGTATCGCAGGCAAGTTCACATGCCGAGTTTTGCAATTATCGGGATTTCAAGTTTAACTTTTAAACAAAAATATTTTTTTTTCTACTTTAATAGTTTATTATCGAATTTATTTATTGAATTTTCAATAATAAGTTGACATAGAAGCTGATTTCACAAGACACTGCAACATCTGGAATTCTACAGTATTATTATTTAATTTATTTATTGGTCGAAATTGACAATGATAGATGGTCTTCAAATTGTAGTTAAGGATTTTTTACTGAAGTAGATCTTGTAAAGGTTGTCAAATTTAATATTCATTCACAAAAAAAAAAAACTATCTTACGTTCAATTAGGTAAGAAATCATGTTATGGTAATTAATTAACAAGGGTTGCAGATTATAATTACATTTTTAAAATTTTAATAATTTTTATTTTTTCCGAAAAATATTAATGAACATTGAAAGCAAAAAAGAACAAAGAGTAGTATACTTAAATGAATTAAATAACTTACAACAGAGTTTGTTAAGCACGTTTGTTTTTTTCCAAGCATTCGTGAAGAGCGAGCTGCAACCTAAAAAAATATAAAATAATTTAAGTTTATGAAGCAGTTGCTAAATCCCATCTTAACTGCAGGATATAATTCATTTCACTAATTCACTGTGCCCTTTAAAGAAAACTAGTTTCTGGTCCTTACTCAAAAAAAATAAAAATAAAAATAAAAACTAGTTTAGGACATTGGCTTTTTTGTAGTTCATCGTGAGGATAAGCAGTTGTTGTACTATTAAAGTATAGTTTTATATCTGACATGGCTTATCCCGTTAACACATTTCAATATTTCTTCGTTGAAGTATTCAATTAAAACAGAAATTACCTTGCAAACATGGGATCTTGCGAAGGGATGTTTTGAATCACTATCTTCCTTGCCCTTAATTTCATCATTTCAGTTTCCTCCACACGTAACTGCGCCTT
>JAQFZP010001302.1:0-20482 GCA_034695745.1 Geophilus truncorum | reverse complement strand
TATTTTTTATAATTTACATACAATAAACGTGTTATTTTCTATACAAAAATTCCGGTTTCATATTTACAGACCTGGTAGATAAATCTCTTGCAATTCACATTATTTCACGCAATTGATCGCTGTCTTCATTAACATTAAAAATCCAACATGGCTCTTTACCCACCGTTTATGGCACTGCAACAATACAGTAATGTCCACAACCATCTGCATAAAAGCCAGTCAGACTCAACCCGAGTGTAAAATGAACACAAGGGGGCGGTGTGGGACGAGGAAATCAAAAATGGCGGGTGAATTCATCATCAACAACGTGATGTGACAGATGGCCATGGATTGTTGACAAATGTGCGGTGGCGCTTCACGGTCCCACGGGGTTCGATGCGTGGTGGGTGGGAGGGTGTGATTGACACGTGTGACGTCACGATCGCCGAATGTCAAATTAATGTTGTGACGTAGTTGATTAGGGTTAATTGACAAGTGGTTGCGGGTTTGTTTTGATTGAGAAGCGCCGTCTGGAAGTTGGTTTTGGAAGTGTGTGGTTGACTGGAGTTGTCGAGGCGAGTTCTGTCAGCCCATGTAATTGTTATAGGGCTCTTGTTCGGGACCCCTGATAATATGAAGTGGACACCCAGTTTCACACGCTTTGGGGTTTCTGTGGTAGTTTTGGCCACTGATTGGTGTAATGATAGGTTTAGGCCTTTTTTTTTTTTATTTTTTAGTATGGTACGGTTATTGAGATTTATTTTGGCCGGAGATGGTGTAGAGTTTTCTGTGTTTTTTTAGGCTTTGTTGAAATTACAATGGGGGAGGGGTTAAAATTACACTTTTAGTTGTAGTAAAACTTATAATGTTTGATTTTTTTAAATATATATAAGTGAGTATAAGTGGAAATAAATTTTGAGAGCACGACCAAAACCGGAAGTGGTAATATCATTCCATTCAAAAATGGCGAAAATGAAATAACTTTTAAAATTTTAATTTTTTATAATAAAATGTAATTATTTATTCACCTAATTTTATTACATATTAATTTATGAAATTTATAGAAAGCCAAATTTATAAAAGTTACAAGTTTTTATCATAAAAAAAAAATACGGAAATTTCGATTTTTCTCTGCCGACTAAATCGCACTTTTCTCGGCCAAAAAATCCACAATTACCGTACAAAATTTTTTATTCCACTTTAATGACTTTTTACATCAAAATTCCCGCATTTTTTAAAACCAACATCCATTTTATCCATCTCCAATTTATTTACACTTCCACTTTCCGCATTTCAAGGGTTAAAAGAAAGAGTTAAGTGATTTGAATCTAATTTGACATTGATTGATGTCACCTGATGTGCTTTTGCATTTCACATCTGTTTGACTTTTTTAAAACAATTCTTTAACACTTACTTTTCAAACTCATCAAAAAACAATTTGAACCTTCCTAAACCCCAATTCATGACTTAAGGACCCTCAACACCCCCACTACCCCTAACTCCAATTTTCTAACTTTGCATATTTAAATTGCAAAAAAAAAATCATAATTCAAAGAAAAAGAAAAAATTGTTTATCTCAGCCATTGTTTTGCAAGTAAAATCATCATTTATCTCTCAACCCTACTTTCATCCTCATCACCATCATCTTCTTTCCTTCCGCTGTTGCCCAATGACCAACACAAGGCGCAATTAACAAACCCTTTTTTTTCTTTCCTTTGTTTACGAGCATCAACACTCAACTTCCGGAAGTGACCTCACAAAAAATGCAACTTCCACCTCTTCTACCACGAGATTAATTAACGGAAGTGATGACTACAATAGACGCAATAACAAAACAACGCAAGCGCGTATAAATCAAAAACAACGGCTAGTTCGATAAATAAACAAACAAGTGAGCAAAAAAAAAAAAAAGAAGAAAAAAGATAACCAGTACCGGTAATTAGTTGTAATGTGCATTTATATCCGAAAATGCAGGAATATAATTTTTTTTTGTACGGTGATTGAGATTTTTGTGGCCGGAGAAGGGTGCACTTGATGCGGCATGGCAAGGCGTAGCGTTTTTCGTGATTTTTCATGCTTCACTTCCAGTTGTTCTAAAACCTAAATTTGCATAATTTTGTGGTAAATAAAGAAGTATAAGTTGGAATTAATTTTGAAAATAAGACCAAAACCGGAAGTTCAATTTCTCATTTAAAAATCGAGAAAGCAAAAAAAAATTTAAAAAATTTCACTTTTTAAAATAAGGTTTTATATTTTAAAATTTATTTTTAATGAAAATTTAATAATTTATTTACTAAATTTCATCACATTTTAAAACTTTCTCAAAAAAAATTTAGAATTTTTTACTACGGTACGGTACGTAGTATAAAAAAAACACGGTAATCACGGTAATTTCGATTTTTCTGTGCCGACTCAGTCGTATTTTTCCACGGCCAAAAAAAATCTCAATTACCATACACATTTTATTCCATCGTGATAACTTTTTACATTAAAATTCATTATTTACTAGTTAAATTTTATCACATTTTAAAAACAAAACGTAAACTTGCAACTAAAATCAGATTTACTTTTTGTTTGTGAGAAGTTGTCTTGCTCAGCCGAGGAAAGTGCGTCAAGCTCGGCAGGGAAAAAAGAAATCTCCATACTTATACTTTAATACTAAAAATTAACCATTTTCAACAAAAAATAAAATTTCGTTCTAACGAGTTTTTTTTCTAAATCCAGAACTTTAAAAAATGACACTAGCAAAAATCTTATCATAAACCAAGGAAAAATCAGCTGACTTCCACCGCTTTCGATTTACATAATTGCTTCGTAGTTATCTAACGGGTCTCGTAAAACCACGATTTATCCTCATCATATCGATTTAGTGCTAAAGTCAATCAAAACCACGTGACTTTATTCTAAAAATTAACGATGTCATTTATATAATAGTTGTAAAAGACTGGCAGAGTGTGCGATCGGTTTAATGGGCGCGCGATATCCCCGGGCAAGTTGACCACTGGTCACTTGGGAGGGGTGTTTCGAGTGGACAACGCATGCGCGCTCACGAAATGGTTAAAACGACGCCTGGAGTCATTTATTAACTTTTTTAATGAAAGGTGACTTTAATTCGTTACAACGAGGTTTTGCTGCAATTAGGCCTAATTTTATTACAATAATGGTTCAAATGTGATTATTCTGACTTATGGTAGCTGTAAATCAATTATTGTTAGCTTTGTCCACCACCAGGTGGCAGATTTGACAAGTTGTGATTGAAAATTGAAAAATATGATTTTTCTGTCACAAGAGCATTGCAGGAAATAAAGAAAATAAAAGAGGAAATACTCCAGAAGTGGATATGTTTTTTTAGCTGCTTCATTTCACACTAGAGGGAGTTGAGTGGTTTGCTTTGCTACTGATGTTTTTCTTTATTCCTGCTTCTATCAGCCATGATTTTCTTATCTTGGAAACACAGTTGAGTGAAGAATGAAAACACAAGTCTTGAGTCATCAAACACCAGCTTCATATTATTCAATTAAAATGGAAGTAAACACTACAAATTGGATTAGAATGAAACTTTTCTGTTTTTCCAAGTCATTAAAACACCATTTTTATCTTTTCCACATAAAGTCTCACTTTTATTGTCAAGTTAAATAAGTTTTAGAACCTACAGGTACTTCTGACTTGACTTTTATGCATAAATCATAACCACTGTAAATGTTAAGCAGGGAAACAAACCTAAGGGCAGCAGACGTTATTCGAAGAAACGATGCAGAATCTCCGGTTGTTTAACATGGCAGGAAAGATGTGTGGATAAGTGAAATTCTTGGAAAAGTGATTTTTCATGTGAGATATTACACTTGTTATCAGAATTGAAAGGAAAAATATGGTTTTTATATTTGATTGTGTAACGAATGATCGATATTTTAGGTTATGCGTTGAATGATCGATGGAACGAAAGACGATAGATAATAATGTTAAAGGTTATTGGCAAGTTGAATGTGATTTGGCTTCAGAAGCCATGTTTTACTCGCCATTAGGACGGCTTATGTTTAACGTTAATTTTGGTTATACTAAATCCCGGTACACGTGATTTAGAAAATTGTTTGTAAAGATGATGTATTCTTGGAAATAATATTTTTATTAATGTAATGATGATGTCATTTTTTTGATGTTGTGCTGAAAGTCTCTCTCGCTCTGTGAGAGGAGCTTTGCCTCACTTCCCAATTTTATTTCTTTCTTTATTATTTCCACACTCATCCTTGCTTAGTTGCATGCAATATGGCTTTGAATGATGCTGCAAATGTATTGAAACAATAAAACAACGTAAAAGTACCAATCAGAGATACCTAAAAGACCAGTTATGACCACAATGCACTGAAAGGGATTTCAAAGTATCACAAAATTACACATTGATCACATCATGAAAATGTTATTATAATGAGGTTAAAGTCATTCTAGCCACAAATAACAAAATATTTACAAAAATTCTGATTTTGACTAATTTGTTATAACGAGGTTCTAATTATTTTATCCTGAAATAACAAAAAAAATCAAATGATGGTGACAAAAAAAAGATGAAAATCAGTGAAAATAACAAGGTAAACGTGCTGTAAATGCAAAATGGGGGATTACATTGACAGACTCCATTACACAAAACTTCAGGCCTATTAGCAAATTAAATTTTCCCACAAATAAAGTGAGGGGAAGGGTCTTTGGCATCCAATTAGACTCCTCCCTTGTCAATTCCTGCCACAAAACATCCCTTCTCTTTTTTCCATACCCCCAATACCCCTACCCCTCTTTTTTCTGATAATAAACCTTGTGGGGGATGGGGGATGAATATACCTAGTCAGGAAACTGATGCTGGGGATGGGTGGTGGGGGTAGGGGTGGGGGTAAGGGTATTGGATTTTTTTCTTTTTGAAATGAATAATGAAAAAAAAAAGTTATGTTTGAGTGCCATGTAGGAAAGTTTTGATTTTTTATTTTTGTTTTAATTTCCAATTAAAAAAATGGTGGGTGAATGAGTCATTTGTGATGGGAGACGATGCGACTTGTAATTTGGACAGATATGTGTCAATTAGGATGTTTATATCTCTTCATTTCCATTTATTTCACTTTATGGACAAGTGATGCGTTAAAAGATGCAAATGTGCGCGCGGATGAGATGAAGCGTCATTAAAAATGTGATTTTTTTCGGGTGTCATTAATACTGAGAGGAAAATTGGTGCGAGTTTTAATGTGTTTTTTTTTTTTTGTAAGTGAGGGTGAGTTGAGTTAGTTGATTTTGTTGTAAGTTTTTTAAGTTAAGAAATTAGTTTGTTATAAAAATTATAAATTTATACGTTGATTAAAGATGTTTATAAAAATTGAGTTCCTTAACGTAATGGAAATTGTAAATTTGCCATATTTTGAAAATTGTTCAAAATTCAATATGGTTATTTTTTAAATGACCAAATTTCAAATTTAGTTTTTTTTTTTTTTCAAAATTGGCCAAAGTTCAAATTTTTCCTTTTGACCAAATTTTAAGTTTAGTCATTTTATACATTTGTTCAAACATTCAGAGTTCAAATTTTAAATTTAGCAAAAGGTATCTGTACCAGTTATTCAAATATCAAAATAAACAATTGGCTAATTTTAAATTTTAAATTTCAAATTTTCAAAATTACAACCAAAAATTAATTAATTAATTAATTAATTCAACTTTATCAAATTGACTAATTCCACTGAACACTTTTTTCTAAATATCATTTCACTTCAACCAATTCAAAACAAACCAAAATTGAAACAATTTCAACCAAACAATCATTTCAAAAATATCAAAACCCAAAATAAAAACACTTAATCTCACAACACAGTATCACCGCCATGAATGTTGATCTCCCACACCACTCAACGTACAATACCCCTTAACTCTCAAGACCCCCACAACTCCACATCCCAACACCTCAATCTCCATTTTTATTGACCACTATAAACACAAAATTCAATTCAACAAAAAACAAATTATTTACACTCCCAATCAATATTTAACTCCCCCCCCCCCCACCCACAACCCCCAAAACTCTCAATTATTAAAACTTCAATCAATTTTACCACCAACTCCCAAATTACCACCATGAAATCACAAACCTAATAACCCTTATATCTTTTTCCAGAAAATTATATTAACCAATCACAAAAAAATAAAATACTCCAAAATGGCCGCCGTAAAGCAAATTGAATTTTTTCCCTCTCTTTTCCCTTCCCAATTACCCTCAAACACAACAAGACACAGCAAAAGACGTCTAATTTACTTTTATTATTTTCATTTATGACATCTCGTGCATATAACGAACCTCGCTACAACAAAGTTTCGAATTTCGCCGCCATGTGGCGCAAATTCGCGCTCGTAACCGCGAAACCGCAAGTGAGATCATAAAAATCCGAGCATTGGTTTGATCCGGGATTGACTTCGTTGTAACGAGGTTCAATTCCCCTGGATTTATGAAGGGAACATCTTTTCCAAGAAGTTGCAGCAAAAGAGTTTTGTGGGCAACGCACACCACCTCCAGATGGCAGCACTGGTTCTGAGAAGTGGAAGGTTTGGGTATAAATTCGATTGGTGGTGGGATGTGGGGGTTTTGAGGGGTTTTACTGTTTTAGGGTTTTTTTTCTAGTTGGAATTGCAGAGAGACATTCATTTACATGGTTTTGTCTACATCATAAAGTTTTTAAAAGTAGCTCTAATGAAATTAGTTGTCAGAGGGTTTGAGAGGCCATTTTGTTTTATTTTTATTTTTATTTTTATTTTAGAGGGTGGGGATGTGGGGAATGGAGAATGGGGGAGGGGTAAGTTTTTGAAGTTTTAGTGGTTTTTTAAAATTTCTGTTTTTTTTTTTAGAATTAGATTTTAGGCCTAATTGGTATTGAATAACATTGTGATTTGTTTCATGAAGTTTGATATTAGTTGGAATTTTGCATAAATTTAGTTTTTTTTTGTTATTTTGTACATTTATTACAAAATTAGGTTTAACTATTCAAAATTTATTAAGTATAAGCTTAATTGTCATTGATTATCATTGCAATTTGCTTCACAAATTTTAATATTTGATATAAAATTTAAATTTTATTAAAACAAAAGTTGTAATTTTCATAAAATTGAACTTTTCTTAGAACTTTATTACTAAAAATTAATCTAAATCTTAAATACATTCATTTTTTTAACAGAATAACAACAATTTATCCAATTAATTTTTTTAATGCACGTAATATTAATGCACGTAAAATTTAAAATTTATATAAAATTGACTTTTTACCATTTTTACCATGGTTGATAATGGAAGGGTTAATTAAAAAAAAAATAAAAATTGCAGCAGCATGTGCGTCCGCAGCATCCCGTCCACCATATTTACCCACCTGTGTGGGTTGTTTATAAATCCAGCGCTCTGCGAAGCGCTTAATTGTGCGATAAAGGATTGGTTTATTATACTTGTATTTATTTGCCAGCCATATTTACATATGTCGGGCAGGATGTGGCGGGCGCTCATGCTGCTGCTATTTTGACGTTTCGGATTTTTTTGCGAAGTTTTTATTTCCGACACTTTGGACTGCCACGAAGGGTTCAGCGCCCTTTGTTTAGTAAGTGTCCAAAAATTCAGGCCAATTGGGTACTGCCACTTTTCTAAAGAAAATCCACTTAAAAAAAGTGTGACATTTAGTTTAAATAGAGTAAAAGAAAAAAAAAATTAAAGAGCGGTAAAAGTCAAGGAGTGGGAAATTCAGTAGTTTTTAAAGTCAGAGGTAAGAGTGTGCTAATAAATGGAACCCATTCATAAATAACAATTTTAACACAAATATTTTTTAATAAATAAAAAAAAAAAAAAAAATAATCCTTACTTTGACATTTAACATATAAAATCCTTTTTAAAAAAAATCACTGTTTTTCAACTTTCATAATTTACAAAATTTCCGAAATTTTCAAAATCCATGAAAAACTGATTTCTCATATCAACACCTCAATCTCACCCCACAACTCCCATTATCTATTTCCTCCCTTAAAAAAATAATAATATCTTGTAAAACCCCATAATCCAGTGCGACTCTACAAGTGACATGCTCATTGAAATGTATGAGCGAACGCGTAATAAAAATTTCAGAACGCGCGGTTTAAGGTTCACCCCCGTAGGACACATCGGTAGAGGGGGTGGCAAAAGCGCTATTAATAAATATCCACCCTGAAATTGGTTTATCTTTATGACGCAAGATGGAGCCCATTAAAAAATAAAAATAAAATACCCGTAGTGCAAGAAAATCTTTTTTTTCAAATTTTTTTCTTTTTTTTCTTTTACAAATAGATGACAAAAGAAGAAGAAGAAGAGATGACAGTGATGCATCAATGTGATCTGGTCAGTGGACCCATCACTGGACAGCTACTTGATGATAAAGGTCAAAATCCACTTTCACAAATGAGTTCTGTGAGTCGTTTGTCTTTTTTGCCCTTTTCAAACAAAATGGACATTTTTCTCTTTTCGTGTTTCGTGTTTTCGACACTTATTGATCAATCAGGAAATGATTGAAGTTGGTGTGATGTTGGTGATGATGTTGTTTGAGATGTTAATGGTGATGGGGTATTGTTAAATGGAGAAAATGTTGTTGATCATTTTTAATGGAAATCAAATGTTACTGTGTGATGTTGATGAAATGATGTGGATAATGTTGTTTTGTTTGGTAATTATGTTGTTAAGTTGTCAAAATATTGTTGCAATATAGTTAATGTTCATCTTGCATTAAATTGTTGCATCATTCCAATTATCTCTACAACATCATTCCAACACTCTCAACAACAAAAAATAAGCATTAAATTTTACCACCAGGTGGCACTTCACCCAACTTAACATAATTAAACTAAAAATTAAATCATCACATCACAATCAATCAACATCAACAACAAAACCATCCAACATTTTGACCACCAATAACTGGCGCCATCTAGTGACAAGTCCTTCAACAACAAAACAAAACAAATATTAAAAAAAAAATATATATATATTTTTTTTTATATTTACAACTTTATTCTACCCCATCCACCCCCTACCCCCACTCTCACCCCCACCCACCCCCAACTACTTTCCCCATGTAAAATTTTTTTCCTATACATTTTTTCCTTGTTCTGGGATAAAGTGGAAAAGCGCCGCCCTGATTGAGAAAAAGCGGCTTCACTGCACACGAATTCCCAGCGGGGCGCCACACGATGGAATAAAAGTTCAACTGGCTCATCAATGATTAAGGGCCAAATAAATGGGATCCATTTGTGTTTTTGCTCCTATTCATCCCTCAGATTTATCGATTTCTACAAGACCCCTTTATAACGAACTCCCGACATAACTCTTTATGCTCGCGAATAAATTCAATATGGCGGAAAATGTAATTTATTAGACGACTTTATGTTATAGTTTCGCTGCTTTGGAGAAGACCGAACGTTCCGTCGAGAGTCGCGACGTTTCGTGTTAATTAATAAGTGGTGCGGGTTCCGTGAAGACGGAAAGAGCCCGGGGGTTTTAGGTGTAAATCAGGAGGTTGTGCGTTGGGTTTTATGGGGGGTATTTATGTGATTCGAGGCTCTTGTTTCCTTTTATATCAGCAATACGGTGTAATTTGGAGTTTTGTTATGTTTTGGAGGGGATTTTGGGAAGTGGGAAGTGCGAGGTGGGGAAGAAAGTTTTTTGTTTTTTTGGGTTTTTAAGGGTTTTGGAGATGAGTTGTTAAGATTTTTGGATTAAAAGTGAGGGTTTGTAGGGTTTTATAAAGTGAGTTTTTGAGTTTGGTAACGAAAATTTGAAAATTTATTAAAAGAAACTGCAAAGATTTTATAAAAAATTATTTTAATTTTTTTTTTATAAAAAATCGAAAAAATAAAACAAAAAAATCAACAATTGTAGAAAAAAAATTAAAAAATACAAAAATTATAAAATAAAAATTATTTTTTTTAGATAAAATATAAAAATGTTAACTTGTAATGATAAAAGTAAAAAAATTTAAATTAAAAGAGAAAGATTTTAGGGATTATAAAGTGAAATTTTTTGAGTTTGTTAATAAAAATTAAAAAATTTAAAAATTTCACAAAAACATTTACAAAAAATTTATAAAAATTTTTATTTTTTTGAAAAAACGTGAAATTATAACTTTTAATGATGAAACTGTAAAATTTACTTAAAAAAATAATAATAATTAAAAAAAACTCACAATTTTCATTTTGTATCTTCAAATGCTTTATTCAGACGTATGAAAATGGAAATACTCTTTACAAAACATTTTTCTTTGTAATACAATAATAATTTCATCTTAAAATAATTGAAAGACGGGTAGTGAATTGGCAATTAGGCTTAAAACCTAATTCACATAAAGTTCATATACATTTTCATATAACTTCATTGTATTTACATCATTTAAATGAAACGAAATTCACTCCACCATCAAAAATATTCACTTCCGGTAGAAAAGACGCCATATTTGATTAAAAAAATTCAAATTATTCAAAAAAATTAGAAACTACAATAATAATAATTATTAAAATAAAAATGGCAAATTTTATACAAAAGATAATTTTGTTTTTTCAAAGTTTGTGTCCACCATTTTGTTTGTTTTTTTCTATTGTAGTTTATTGCATAATAATGGCACTAATATATGACTAAAAAAAACTTAAAAAATACTAAAATAGAAAATCACAGAAAGAATAAATTAAATTAAATTAAAGATAAAATAAATTAGAAAAGTAAAAAAAAAAATTTGCACTTTGCAAGTTACAAATGCTGCCTTAGTGTGGCGCTGTTAGAATAACCTATCTGACGGCGAAAAGTGGAACTAAATTTAATCAAAATCATGTAAAAAAACATGATTTTGATTACTTTTTGGTATAAAATGTAAATTACATTAAGAAATTTATTAAAACAACAAACCATAACCATAAATGATTAAAAACTATTCACTAGAAAAAAATTAAGTGGAGAAAAAGAGAAATGGGATTATAATACAGCAAAACAATCACAGTTCGCTCAGAGCTTATTTCGTCATTAACGAAACAATTGCATAGTGTCTTTAAAATTCAAATCCATATTAAAAAAAAAAAAAAGACTAGAACAAAACAGGAGTGGACGGAGCAGTTATTCATTGTCCTGGTCCCGTGATGTCATTCTTTGGCGACAGAGGGCAGTGTTTTAAAAAAGACGCTGGGCAAAATTAACGACCAGTCTCCAGCCCCTTAAAATATTCAACTGAAACAATAAATCAACACCAAAATATAAAATAAACACTTTATTTTAATTTTTAGAGTTAAAAAAGGTTGGAAATAGTTCGAAAAACCATCGCCGGATGGCGCCACTCACCAATCGGACGAAGAAGGAGCGCGCAAACCTCGGCAGGAGGAAACGTCTTTGTTGAGCAATCAGCTCGAAATCACTCGTAGCTGTCCTCAAAAGAACTCCCAATTCGCCGTAAAGTTGATGATGGATTGGCGGAACAACATCCGGCAACGCTTGGTCTTGGTTGCCTGTGAAAACAGTAAAAAAGAATTCATTAAATTAAATTAAGAAAAAGTGTAAAAAATGGCGATTGATAATTTAGGGTTATTTCTGTTGATTTTGTAGGAAAGGAAAAGAAACCTGGAAAAAACAAGTATGGGCATGTTGGTGGACGAAACGGATGTTTCCGACAGGAAAATGCTAGGTACAATTTTTATGTTAATTTAAATAATTCAAAAGGTCAGTGTCAGTGGTCAGTGGTCAATGGTCAATGGTCATTGTGGTACTGTAAAATAAAATGTGGGATGTTGGATGAGGTGTTGTAGGAAAACGTGATGCTACGCTTTTTATTTTTTTACATCCGTTTTGTTGTTGTTTTGTTTGTGATTGACTCGTGATTAACCACTGGAAACGGGAAATAATGCAATGAAAAATTGTTTATCCAATAATGTTTATTTATGAGGAAAAAAGGCGTTTTGTGAATGAAATTATTTTAAAGGTTAAAAATAGGCTTAAGGGTGAATTTTCGGGGTGGGAAAGGGAGTTTTAGAAGTTTTTGTTTAATGGGTTCGGAGATTTTATTTTTTAAAGAGAAAAATGAAAACAACTTAATTAAAAAAAAAATTGAGAATTTTTTTTGGGTAAATGGAAAAGGTGAAATGGGAAGAATGAGAATGATGCAATTGAGAAATACTGTATTTTTTAATGTGTTTTTATTATTTTTATTTTATTTTTATTTATTTTTTTTATTATTAGTAAAATTGAATTTTTAAAGCAGTGTTGGTACGTTGGGTAATTTTTCATAGAAAAACATGAAACAAACAAGAACAAGGTCAAGTGTGAAAGACGCTATGACGTATAGAAAAAGGTGAATCATAGCAACTGAACCCTCGATCAGGCGTTAGGAGGTGAGAAGTGATAAGTAAATGGCGCGAAAAGAGCCAAAAGCGGGATAAAACTCGCGAAAAAACATCAAAATATACCCAAAAAAAAAGGAAAAATGTATAAAATTAAAAACCAAAAACTCACGAAAACAATAGACATAAAAAAAGAAATAATTCAATACAATAAAAAGAAAAAGAGAAAATTTTCAATTTAAAAAAAAAAAATTATTAAAACAAAACAAAAAATGGCTAAAAAAAATTTATAACAAAAAAACAAAACGTTAAAACAAAACGTTAAAACAAAACCCAAAAATAATTATTTTTTTTTAAATTAATTTAATTTTTTATTGAAAAAATAAAAAAAAAAAAAAACAAACAAACAAAAAGAAATACAAAATACAAATAAAACCCACAACACCCAACAAGACCCCAAAACACACAAAAACTCCACATAAAGTCACCAAAGCCCACACTCAAACCACCTAAAACCCACTTAAATCTCTAAAACCCAGGGGAAAAACCAAAATTAAAACCACTAAAATAAACAAACAACCCACAAATCCAACAAACAACCCACAAATCCAACAAAACCCCCAAAAACCTCACCAAAAACTCATCTAAAACCAACCTAAATCCCCAAAACCAACGCTCAATAATTTTGAAAAAACAAAAACAAAATCAAACCCACTAAAAAATAAAACCCACAAAACCCAACGAAAGCCACCAAAACATAAAAACCCCACATAAAACCACCAAAACTACACAAAACCACCAAAACCAACGATCAAAGTTTCAAACCACCAAAAACCCACACTCAAACCCACAAAATCATCTCCACATCACCACCACAAAAACATAAAAAAAATAAAATAAATAAAAATAAAAAATACAAATAAATCCCACAAAATCCAACAAAACTAAAAAAAAAAACACAAAAACCCCACAAATAAGCACAAATCACGTACCGTTATTCGTCCCGTTGGCCGGCACCGGCGGCTGTAACTGCGGCACGAGCACTCGCATCATCCCGTGGAACACAACTCTGACGATCCGATTAAAAACAAAAATCTCCAATTGTCCTTCGAGCATAAATCGCCACAACCCCACCGCGAAAAAACCCCGGGGAGGCGGCATGGCTGGCTGAGGGGCCTCGAACGCGGGGTGATCGTTGGGCAGTGGCACTGGAATGGAATCCATTCTGATTTTAACTAAACATCCGAACGCCATCATCTCATAGTTCTGACTGAACTCCGCGAGCACGTGCGAAGGCAAAATAACAGTCAACCCGCGCGTGACGTCATACCGAGGGCCGTTCGCAAGTGGAGTCACGGCTGAACAAAACGCGGAAAAATCGATTTTTGTTATTTTTAATCGATTTCAATATCGATTTCTAGGTGTTTTATGGAAAACTAAATATTTTAAATTTTGTTTTGAATTTAAAACTTTTTTTATTTGTTTTGTCAAAATGATACCATCATATTATGAGTAGTCACGTGGTTTTCGTTAATAGGAGTATTGAATGACCTCATCTAAACGTGCGTTCATTGGTGGTGGCGTTCCCGTTGGGACCTCTGTGTAACGAAGTAAACAAACAGGCGATTCTCCGATCTTCCCCCCTTTGGGATGACGTCATCGGACACCGGTTGAGCCTCGTATCCAAATGAGGTCAAGGGATAGAGGGAGTAAAAAAAAATATTTGGTGACTCCTGGTGTCATCAATCATAACTAGAAATAGACAATTTTTTTGGGGTGTGGGGAGAGGGGTTAAAGGTGACCAATGGTCAGTGGTCATTGACATAGGGTACAAAGAGGTGGTGCAGAGGTGTCAAGGTACATGCAAATTGCTGATGACATTTGACATATGCAAATTTAGTCGCTAATTAAGGGGTGGAGACTTAAAAATGACCAGAAGGGGTTTTTTCCCACACTGCCCCTTTTTAACTCTTTCACTAAGCCTAATTGATATTTTAGTAAGAAATGTGATGTGATTTTTAGATAAATTTTTTTTTAAAGTACTGAGGTACCATTTGGTACCATTTCCGGTTGAATAAAAAGTTTAGAGTAGTTGCTTATAAAGTTGAGCAATTACAAAAAATTGGGGCAAATTGATACGAGTAAACAAAAATATTTACTCAATTTATAGGTAGGAAATGGTTCAAAATTTTGGAGCTACATCAAGTGCAGCGACAAAACAAAAGCAGTTCTATTAAATCTAATGCTATTTACATCAAATTTAAAATTAAATCGTAAAATTGTTGTTTCAGATGTAAATTGACACAATTTATGAGTTTTGCACCTAAATGTACAAAATTTAAAAATATTTTAATTTCAATTTTTGGGTGTGAAATAAACACACTTTGAAACAAAAGCAAGACCTTTAAATGCAGAAGTAAAACTTTCAAATTTGGTAGCAAATCCTTCAAACATGAAATCAAAAAACTTTTAAAATTGAAACAAAGGCTTCAAAAGTAAAAGCATTTCTGTATTTATACTGATTGAAGCATTTACTTTAAGCAAAAACCTTTACTCGTAGTAAATGCTATTGCGTTTGCCACTATTTACTTTGGAATATACCGGTAACAGTGAGTTTTTAATCATACCACTCAATCACTGTTTCCAGTGTTTCCTCACTGTCATCAACTGACTGGACAAGTTATCGTAAGACTTTGTTGTTGCTCACCAACTGATAAGGATACGATAATTATACAATCGGATGGGTTAATTATATAGCGTCATTATAAGGGTCTTGGTTAATTAACCAAAATTTTACAATTTTTTGGACATGTGTTTATTTAATTTTTGTGATCATCGTAAAAATCCATATAAAAAAATTAATTAATTAATGCGCCTTTTATCATCATTCTATAGACTTTTTGGAGCATTTTATTTCTAACATTTTGTATCATTTAATTGAAATTAAATTTTTTTTCTATATTTTGATATAATGTAGTACCACAAATGGTATCTATTAAAAAAAATAATTTTTTTTAACTGATTTATGATATACCCAGGGATTTATGCAAATTGCATCTTCTTCGACTTTTTCTCTCTGTAATCTCCTTTGATGCGCGGCGCCACCTCGTGGGGGGCGTTGGAAGCGCGCAAATCCGCGGGATCGAATTTACGCCACATCATCAACGACTTAATAAGGCAGATCGAGTGCGGGTAAAAGCAGAGCGGGAAAACCGTCTCCTTTTGTCGCCAGCCCGCATCGCTACTGGTGGTCAAAGGGTTGAAGCAGGACACCTCTCACCCCTCTCGGCTTTTGTTCGACGTCCCTCCAGGAACCGGGAAAATGCCACGTCCATCGGCCGTCAACCGCCGCTCGACGTCGCCTTCATTTGTCACTGTCAGCACTAGGTGGGGGTGGCGAGGTGGGTTCGAGCACTGGACATCGATGACCGATGGGAGAAATTTGAGATGTGGAATTTTTTTCGCAATTGTCAGTGAACTTCCGGTCATCTGTGAATGACTCGAGAATCAATGGAATGCGATATAGTTATTATTGAAATAATACTGTGGAATAAGAAAAATAGTTTTTTAAACAAGAATAAAAATGAAGGAAGGATATCCTTCCTTCATTTTTGTCTCAAAAGCATGGCATGCTTGGAACTTACACATATGTGTAACTTTAACATTCCATGCTTTTGACATGTAAAATTTGGTGATGTGATGAAGCACTAATTTTAGAAATTCACACCACGTGAATGAAATTCTAACAATGGCCTACATCTGTTGAAATACCTGTCGATTTAAAGGTATGCTTCTATTATTACGAATACAAAACTATGATTTATTAAAAATCTAACTTTATTTCATCATTTTTATCCCATCATTCTCTTTCTTATAAACTCTTGTCTGACCTACTTCCGGTCTATTTTCTCCATTCTCCAGAAAACTCAGTCTCCAGCACTTCCTGATGCTTGAAAACAAGTGCAATGTAGGGTGATTTTTACAAAACACTGGTTGCAGTTTTGAATATTAATAATCTTCACCACTTTACACTGATGTGTCAGTAGGGACCTAATTCAAGGTCAGTGATCTATTTTTCCCCTCTAGCACTAAAATAATAAAAAAAATTCCACACGTGATGTCAGAAACAACTGCATGAGTAAGTGTGTGGAGCCACTCAGTCTGAGGGTGAAATTTTTGGCATTATTCAAGGGTGACTGTTGTTTGTTGATGCAATGAAATGTGATTTTTTTTTATCTCATAATTTTTATTGTAATATAACAATGTAGTCACTGCACTGTATAGTGGTATTGGGAAAAGTTGATTTTAATATTGGCCTTGACCTTGGCATAGACATGTTTGCACTTGTTTAGGTGCTTGGTGTGATTAACTGGGGTAACAATGGGTGCAGAATTAAGGTTGCAAGTTGTTATTAGTCTGTCACAAGGAGATATTTTTAGGTGAAAAGTTGTGAAACATAATTTTTGCGTAAAACTTTATTTTTATTGATATCTGCGCAATTTTGTGTTTACAAACATTGCGAATTTTCTTACGAGACTTTTCAATCAAAATCACACGTTGAAAATTTTCAATTGTAACATATTGTTGTTGTTGACATGTTGCGACATATTATTGCATGAAGTTTGTGCGTCGCATCGATGTAAATAGGGCTTTACAAATTCGTTTACGCAACGTAAAATTAGACATTAAAAAAATTAAAATATAGATTGAGGATTGCGATCTCTCGCTGTTTCTCAGTCGAGATTTTAGCAGATCACGAAACTAGATGAGGCATGCTGCTGGAGAGGAGAAACGCAGATTAGGTCATCCCAACTGTCATCTTCTCCTCCATTTGCCTATCATTTTGGACCCGATCCAAACGAGATCTCGACTTTTGTCGTAAAAAAGGCAACGAGTGAAAATCTTCGATGCGCACGGCTTTTAGCAGGCGTCCATCTTTACGAGTTTCCTCTGCCGATCTCCCGGGGCGTCGCTCAGTGGCCAACACCAAAAACTGTCCGATCGGGGCACTAAATCACCCCGAGTCACTCCGGAACTCTCCTCTGCTCTTCTTCCCGTCCGATTGACGCGGAAATGTCACCCGACCTCGTTACAACGAACCAATGCTATCCTATGGGGGAAAATTCGTTGTAACGAGGTTTTGGTCACAAAAAACTCCTAATTGCATTAATTACTGGAAAAAATGCAACTTGTTGGGTCCAGGGGTGTTTGTGGTCATTTTGGGTGTGGAAAAAGGGTTTTGGTCATTATACAGAGGGTGGGGATATTTTTTGTTCGCAATGCACGACGGGACGAATACAAAAGGAGTTTGCATTTTAAATTCGAACTCGAGTTTCAATGGCGGACGTCCGGGCACTCAGCACGTGGCGGCACGTGACCGTTTGTGTGCCATGTTTACGATGCACTTCCGGTGTGAGTGGAATAGGGAAAAAAGTGGACATAAATTGTGTGGGAGTTTTAAAGTTTGGGGAAAAAGGAAAAAAAGGTGGGATGGGAGGTTTAATTAAAAGAGTGAAGAGGATAAAGAAAGTGATGCATTGTGGGATGATGGTGTTGTAAATCAAAAGGAATAAAATGTGTTGCTGTGTGTATAAATAAGGATCATCTACTTCCTGTTTTTGCTGGAAAGTGCGAATTGTGTTGGGACTGGGACAGGATTAATCTTGTTTTCGATATGGTGTATGAGTTTTTGCTTTTTTTAAATTTTTTTTCTAAAGGACAAGAATAAATAAATATAGGCTTAAATTGATATAGGGTAATGTTTTATATCACAAGGAAAATTTAATTTAGCTTTTTAGATGTGATATAAAATTTGATTTATTTTTAAAGGGATGTGTAACTTTTTTTTTTTTTTTTTTATAGAGAGTTCATAAAATTACTAGATTAGTAATTTTTTTAACAAACAATAAACAGTTAAGTTGAATCTGTTGAAGAATTTATGGGATTTATGATTCTAGTATTTGTTGCTAAGTGATGTATCTGCTTCTAAGTAAATACACACCCAGCAGCCTAAACGTTGTGTCCTGTAACGTTTAGGCCCCTTTTCCCTCCTCAGGGAAATCCTTTGGTGCACAATAGTACAATAGTACAATAGCACAAATTCTAATTCCTCAAACACTTAGCACCAAATTGGTCCAATGCGTGCACCTGTTTCTAACTTGAATGTAAATGATTTCAATGTTTTTACTGACCCTGTGCCATGACTCCATAGTATATTTTTATTGCGTAATGCTTTGTAGAGATTTCTTACGAAATAATTTAATATTTTCAAAATGTCTAACTACTGTTGGGTTATTGTTTAATTATTATTTTTAATAAGAAGAGTTACGGTACTGTGGTGATATGAGAGAATCTAAGATGATATAGAGGAGTGTAAAAAAGTAAAGATATGTCACGTCTCACTTGAAAGATTATAGTATCGATAATGCGAGATAAGGTATAATAGATTTTTATTGCTAAAAACAATGCTAAAACACTCTGAAGAACTGCTACATATAACTGTATACATTCGAAGGTGCGTTAATTGAGATCTATGCTTTATTTGCAACTTGGGCGTTAATTGAGAAAATACGGCGCAGCCGAACCCCGTTGTAACGAAGCTTAAGGTAACAAAAAATTCGTTTGTTATACCGGGTTTTCGTTATATCGAGACGAATTAGTACACATTGACATAAATGGGGATTTTGAACGAATTCGTTATGTGTGCGGGTTTTCGTTGTAAAGCGGGTTTGTTATAACGGGGTTGGACTGTAATATATAATTCTACGAGAATTTACAATTAATTTGCAAAATCAATTTTTCTCTAGCACACAATTAGAGATTAGAGATGATAATTAGAGACTTGCGCATTGCACAATCACATGTTCATAAATTGGGTCAAAATTTTGTCTCGTACAAAGCACAATCTTTTCCCTTCACCAAACTTCTTCGAAATGGTCAAGAAAATTGACTCAAATGGCAAAGTTTTGGTCGTCGATGAAAAATTGAATTACACTTTTTATTCTTCCAACGTTGTTATTGAAAGTGACATCATCATCTACAGTCTCTGGACTTTTAATTCGATAAATTCATTCAATTCAATTGCTTTTCATCCTAAAACAACCGAAAAAATAGAAAAATGCTCTAATCCTTTTAATCAGAAGCAATCAAAATAAACATTGTTTATGCACTCAATTAAACCCAGTCTTCCTCACACCTCTTTATAATAACAATAATAAGAAAACAATTAACAAATCCAATTAAGAAATTAAAAAAAAAAATTAGGCCTAAAGTCTATTGCCACTATCGCTATTACGATGACGTGACGTCATCTTGTTAGGATGAGTCATCATCGAAAACAACACTTGTACTGCTTTGTAGCGGGGAAAAAAGACGCCACAGGTGCTTGCACCCGGCGTGAGCCCCGCCTCTGGTTGGAGGCGGGGCGCTAATACCTCAAATGTCTCCCGGCGGTGGCTTGGTGAGTCCCGGGTGCCTCGAGGCTACTTGCCCGGCTATCCAGGCACTGAAAGTGAGAGGTTGGTAGAAGGGATGGAGTTGTAAAGTGAGTAAGTTTAGAGATGAGGAGGAGGGAGAGAGGGGGAAGGCGGGTGAATAATTGGTTTTGGTGTTTGGTTTTGATTATTGAAAATAAATAGTGGCATTTAAAATTGTTTTTAATAGATAAATGTAAATAAATTTTTCATAAAATCCCTAAAAACGTATTGAATGTCATTTAATGTGATTTTTAATTGATTTGTTTTTTTTTTGTGTGTAAATTTGTAAATAAATTAAATTTGAGTATTTCAACAAAATTTAAATGTATCTTGAAAGTTGTGAAATGTAGATAAAATATTTTAAAAAGTAAATTTGAAAAAATAAAATTGTATTTTAATTTTGGTAAAATGGATGGCAAAATATCGATTTAAAAAAATTAAGATTACATTTTATCTGTTTAAATTAAAATTTGATCTAATTGGATTGGGTGCGCCAGATTTGCAGCGAAAAATAATTCGTGAAATGAACAAATAATGCAAATTTGCATTTTCTATTATTTTTGCAGCCAAATTGCGAAGTGTCATTTATTTTTCTGGACAATTCACGAAACATATGCCTGGTTTACACTACACCTTAAGTTCGAACTTCGTAAGTTTTGAACTTACCCCCAACTGATCAAGTTCGAAGT